>WTSP01008321.1:0-26017 GCA_025331215.1 Actenoides lindsayi
AAGCATTTCTTTCCAGAAGGGGTTGTCAGGCATTGGAATGGGCTGCCCAGGGAGGTGGTGGAGTCACCATCCCTGGAAGTGTTTAAGAGCCGGGTAGATGTTGTGCTTAGGGACATGGTTTAGTGTTTTTTGATAGGACTAGGAATAAGGTAGGACTTGACGATCCTGAAGGTCTCCTCCAGCTGAAACTATTCTATGATTCTATGCTTCCAATACACAACTCTCTGAGAAGATGAGAGAGCATCTAATGTCTTTTATTCTAAGGCTCTTACCTGAAGTCACCTTATTAAGGATAAGGGAGCATTTTAAAGTGATGAACTTTTACCTGTTTAACTGCATCTGCCAGGCTGAAAGGTGGCCAGGTAGTTGGCTTTAGCTCTGACTGCACTGTAGACAGCCAAGTCTGGCACTGTTGTAGGGTATCCTGATGATTAACATGCTTCTGGAGTTCATGTTCCAAACTCTGGTACACCTAAAATAAACATTCTGTAAGGTCATTGCATTTTCAAACACCGCTATTGGCTCTCTACTCCCACCTTGAAAACTGTAGAATTATTAAAACTGTTTATTTTAGCCCTTGTACATAAAAATACCAAGGACTGAAAGCTCCTTAAGCTCTCACTGCACCTTGCTAATTTGTGGAGAAGATGGACAATATATAAGGCATGGCTTCTGGAACAAACAAACAAAAAAGATGCAAAAGAAGAGTATTGTCTCTTATTTCTGTGTTCTCATTCAACATTTTACTATTGATCTAGCATGAGGTTTTATGTAGCTGTCCAAATCTTACTGTCTATGAAGTCTACTTTTTGGGGGTTTATTTGATTTGGTTTGGTTCTTTTTTCTATTTTTTTTTTTTTTTTTAGATTATGCTAGCTTGATCTCCTAATTGGATTAACAGAATGACCCAGCTAACCCTTCTTAACTGTATATTCTGGTTTTACTAAGCGAGACAGTATTTCCTAACACATAAGCACATAATTAAGACCTGTTATGCATGTATGCCAACTACTGACACTAAAAGTACAATTTGCTCCCTAGTTTTAGAAGCAGAAATAGTTCTGATGTCTTTGCTGCAGCTGCTCAGAACCTAGTGCAATAGACAGGTAGTGAGGGTGTGGAGAGATTAAGGTAAGAATTGATAGACAGCTATTTTTGCTGTCTGCAAGGCAATATTTGCATCACAAGGAATTCAAGTGTAGTACAGTAATAATGAAGTGCTACATCAGTAACCTGTAGGCTCAATTTAAATGGAAATAGTAGAAAGAGTTTTCCATCATTTAAAGAAACAAATGCTTATAGAAATAATGCATGTTATTCTTAAATGGCATAAAAACATTTCTGAAACAAGATTTACTCTTTGGGCTGTGCTACATATGGCAGAATAGCTGTCCTTTGTGCCCTGAAGATGGCTTTGTATGTTTTGCTTAAATTTTGCTTGAAGAGGTTCTGTGCATTGACTGATCAAGTAATCGCCTTTACTCTTAAGGCTGTTCAAACGATCTTCAAATCCTGAAATTTCTTCCATGATAGCCTAAGAAACAGATAAAATATTTTTGAAGAAACAGGTTTAACTTAAAACATGTTTTTGCATCACAGCTTTTTAAATAATCTCTTTTTTTATTATTTTTATTTTTTCCTTAAGTATTCTTTATCTTCAGATCTGGCAAAAAGTTTTCAGAAAATGTGTATTGCTATAGTCAAGTTATTAGAGTGCATATTCATTGTAAAATTATTGTCAAAAGTCTGTACATAGATATCCCACTGAAACATCAGTAACACTATCACAATGTCTAAACACTATATGCTCATGCCCCAAGACTACCCTTCCTTTGATGCATGCTCCCCACGGCTCCACCACCTTCTAGTGTGTCTAGTAATGAGGACTAAATTCCACAAGCTCTTTCACTGGAGATATTTTTTTCCAATTACTTTGGTGAAGCCAAATTCTCATCTAAGGAGGTTACTTTAGGAATAGCACAATAATCACAATGAGGTAGAAGCTGTCAGTATTTGCCCCTGGAACCCCAGTTTCAGGGAGTGGTGAAAAGGGTTGGGTTTTGCTTTCTTTCATCTTCTAGAAAGCATCAGTTATCAATGTAATGAATAATTATCACTAATAGCAACCATAACAACATCTTGAATAACAGCAATGGAGGAAATGTTACAAACTAACAGGGGGAAAACAAAGAAACAAATAAAAAAATTCCAGCCTTTTTTTTATGCTTGAAAGTGCCAGAGCAAAAGGTGGCTTAGGAGTAAAACGACCCTAATATGCTTTTTGTGGTCTATTTCCTGGGACATATTAGCAAAATTCTGACACAGAATTCACATCATTGTACAATAAAGTTCTTGTGAAGATGAAGTCATCTGAGAAAGAGTTCTAACAGCAAGATAGATTTGTTAACTGCATTAATGACACTGATGTTTATTTACACAGTAGTAAGAGGAATAAAACAGGTGACTGACAAATACCTAGAGTTCTATCATGGAGACAGAGAAGCAAAGAATAAAAAATCTGGTTTACCAAAGAAAGTTTACCCAATAGCAAACCCACCTTGTGGTTAGCTAGTTGCTGAGTGATTATTTCAAGATTGTTACTCTCCATGAGGTCAGGGCTGACCAGTCTGCTCGACATATGTAATAACCATTTCTCTCCTTCTTGCAAATCACTATTGTAATCCTCATGTTCTTTTACTCTGACCTCTAAGGTTTCAACGTATACCTGCAGGTCCGCAATAGCCAAAATTAAATCTTCAGATAATTACAAGAATAAAAAAATACCAAACCAAAACCCACCAAGAACTTGAAAGTATAGTAAGAGAGGTATCTTCTAAATTTATATTCCTCTGAAAGACTCACACATGACTGACTGTTAAGGAAGACTTGTGTGAATAAACTCTGAGGTATTGAGCAATATTTCCACTTTAGATTAAATACTTTGAAGGCTGAGGAAAACGCTGAGGATCTCCTTACTTTAAGAAAATGAACACTGTCTGCTTGACATTAAGTTCACTTAGAAACAATTAACACCCTCTTTGAGAGACTGCACATGATCTACCAAATGTTGTAGTTGGGTCCCTGCTGCTTACAGCCTTTGCACGTACATATTGCCTGTAATTGTGGTAGGCAAATTAAGAATGTAAATGCTGAGTTAAAACACATTTATTACAAGCTTCTCTACTTTTAAGTCATCAACATTACATCTGGTGCAACAGGAATGACTGTAAACTAAAAATCAATTGTGACAAAAAATTAAATCAGCTGCTGTTGGTTTATGGCTTGACAGTTAAAAGGTACTTAGGTCAAACATAAGTACTAACATGGTTTGCAGAGCTTATTCTTGTTAGGAGCATAACCTATTAGAAGCTTTACGAATAATCGTACTTTAAGACGTATTTAGAAGTATTAGAACTTTCAAAGTACTACATACATGTGGACTAATGAGTGAATGTTAATTAATAATGCTCTTGCTGAATTAAAGTATAGCCATCTTGCACTTCATTTTCTCCAGTGACTTCAACAACTAAACTAGATTAAACAGGGTTTGTGTGAGGTCAAGTAAAAACAAGAAATGAAATGGTGCAATTTAAAGGCATCTGTTCCTTCAAGAAGTAATGCACTAAGAGCTTCATTCAAAACAAAAATAGTAACATTAGTACAAACTAATCACTGATATGTCTTCCCTTAGTGCTACAAAGACTTTACCTGTCACACTCAAAATGCATTTCAGCTACTCTTGTTAGATTTATTTAGGTAGAAGTTATTTCTGTAATCAAGAATTCCTTCCCCATGAAAAAAAAAATAACATTAAATCTCTGTGTACAGGGTGTGACATGACAACATGAAGCAAAGAGTCAATCTCTAAAGGACTGAAAAATATAGCCAATTGAAAGAACCCAGAATTTTCTTCTTGACTTTTTACCTTTGCTGTGTTGCAGAGTTCCTGATAACTGCTCTGAAGGTCTTGAATGTTGTTTTTTAGAGTCATATCATTCACCAGATCAAAAAGTGCTTCTCCTTTTTCAATCACTGATTTTACTGAAGGCTCATGGGACAGAACAGTCTGCTGTATGGACTACAATACAAGCAAGAATTAAAATACATCTATTGAACACTGAAGATTATTTCACTGATTTATTTCCCATTGATCTGAAGCACAGCCTTCCATCATGGTATATCTCATGCCTTCCAGACAAAAAGAAATTTGCTGCCAGTACAGGACTATGTTTTGCAGCCATGCCTTGAATCAGTAACTTTGCAGGCATCTAAAAGCAAATACTCCTTTTGTGACTGGCTAATAGCACAGCTGATAATCAGGAGCTCGTGAAGGAAAGGGAGTTAATATGTATGAAAGGGCAAATGCTAGGGATAAAACTTGCTCAGAGGAATAAATTCTGCAAATAGGTGGGAAAGTATCACCAAAGCTATCCCCTTAATGAGACGCTATGCTGTACTCTCGAGAGTATGGAGTCTGATCTATTATATCACTGTGCCACTGGCTCAGACAGCATGACACATGCCAGCATCTAGCAAATGACAGTGGGATACCAGCTCCCTAAATGTGTAGAAAGCAAGTACACATCTATGACATATGATGAAGTATTGAAGCTGTTGAGGGGTATTAGATAGTTTCAGAGAGAAGGCCTTGATGCTGTGCAGGTACTGCTCAGCAACAGCCAAAACACTGGTTTATTAACAACACTGTTTTAGCCACAAATGTAAAGCACGGCACTGCTGTGCATGGGCTGCTATAAGGAGAGCTAGCTCCATCCCAGCCAGACCCAGTACATATCTTCTGAAATATCTGTAATCCTGGAGTACTTTACAAAAACGTCACTAAGAGAAACAGTGGGGCTTGTTGTCTGCTTTTGCTACTAATTTTTACAACTGGAAGAAAAAAATACCACTTCATTAAAATCCTAACTAAAAACAGAGGAGGCCATAGCAGATGGCTATTGAGTCAGTTATGTCAGTTGAGCTGGGACATCTACCTGTAACCAGGCAGCTGATTAAGCCAATGTAAACAGAAGCAATGTCTGCAGTGAAGAACGACCAACTGATTTCTATCCTTGCTTAATCAGCAGTTAATTCTGTTGATATCAAGGAAATTATTCATATGTGTAGTCATAATAGAATTTTGTTCCATAACAGGAAATTCTCAAATGTGGAAGCCTTATTAGGTCACATTTCAAATTCAGGTGCTCACTCTGGATTGCGGCTGCAGGTATCATGCATGTTCTCACTTTGATGCTGATCTGGACACCCAGATCAGAGGCATCTCATACATCTATTGAGGAAACTTGAACACACCCCTGGAACAGAGGATATCTTGCAAGTCACTATGTCAAAATTGATTCTATACTACAATGATATAACCCCTTTTTACCTTGTATTTGGACAGCTGGGCCTTCTTCTCATACAGTTCGCTCTTTGGCTCTGCTGGAGCATGTAACATGGCTTGATACTCCATGACCCACTGAGTCTGTGCCTTGTACTTGTCTGAGAACTCCTTTGCCAGCTGAAGGCACTTCTCTGAAGTCATATGCTCTTTCCTGATGGAGGCAGCAAGCTCTTCAAGCTCTTCCACATGATCTCCAATTTCTTTTCTTAACTGGTCAACTTCATTTTCTTCCATATACTTTATAGCTCGCTCCCCTTTCTCACGCGCAGATTTCAGTAAACTGTAGCCTATGTCCATATCACTCAATAGCAGCTGTGAAGCAAGTGTTGGTTAACAGAAAATGTATGCAAGCTCTTGCCTTTTTTCTATTATTAGTCATTGTAGTTTTATCATCAATGAGCTGCTAATGTTTTGGTTTGGTTTGATTTTATTTTGTTTTAATCTTGCTAAGGACACAGAAGGAATTTCTAGGGAAACTGAATGGACTTTTCATTACAAAATTGCCTGGGGTTGAAGTGTGGTAAACTACAAGTAAGCAGAAAAAGCCCTGTTCTGCACAGGGCTTGCAAAGATAAACAGAAAGTTAGGGCTATCAGCTCCGAATTCTGGAACAGACGAAAGTCTTCCCTTAGGGTATTGTGCTTAAGATACAGGACATATGAAAAGCTCTACAACTCTGAGATGAAATGTGAGTTTTACTACTGACTTATATCAATGAGGAGAAAGAGGAAGCACTTCTTGCCACACTGCATACTGGTATAAAATATACATGACAGGATGCCTTGCGAGGGGAATTTATTTTATGTTTTAACCTAAAACAAAATACATGAAAACATGCCTTCTGGAAGGATAAGATTATATTATTTAGGACTATTCAGAACTTCAACAATCAAACTGTGATCTAATGGGTATTTGACATGAGAACAGAAAGTTTTATATAGGGTGGTTTTTATCCTGGTAGCTTCTCTGGGCAAAATGAAGTTAGAATTTCAAGCAGTTGTTAAGATGCATTGTAAAATACAGCCCCTTTTTAGTGAACAGAAACAAAAAATTGCATTAAAGAAAGCGGTACCTCTAGTTTTTGTACTTTTTTTTCCATTGCTGTTTTATCAACCACATCAAACTTGGTGATCACATTTCTGAAGTTCTTGCTGGTAGCTCCATACCAATTCGCGTAAGCACAAAAAGCCAGTTCTGACTCCTCCATACAGCGTATTTCTTCTTCCAGAAACTTTATTTGCTCCTTCAAATAAATATGGAGGGTAGAGGAATGAAACAAGAATGACCCAAATGTTTATCATTACTTTTGGCTACAGGTAGCAATAAATTGCTCTTTATTAGTAAAACCTGACATACTAAGATTAAACACATAGGTTTTGAGCACTTTTATGTCTAGTGGATAATTCTCACTAGGGTCGCCTCAGAGCGCACATATACCAATCACTAATATTATAACTGAGTTAATACTAAACCCTGAAAAGGTATTTATCTTTTAAAATTTGAACTGTAACTTCTGATTAAGGTACCATGAGACACTTACTACTTAAAGTGACCTGAAGACTGCACCTTATCAATTCAAATTTTTCACTTTCCTGTGTGTTTCAGTAATAACCTAAAACCATTCCTCTAGAGGTTGTTTAGCATTCAGACATACTGAATTCTCAATTTATCTCACGCAACTGCCAAAAAAGACAGTAATAACATCTGTTGAATATTTTTGAAAGAGCATTACCCTGATTATGGTTCTCTAATACATTTAGTACAATGAAATTTACGTGTGTGGAAATTATACATTTACATGTATATAAATAAATATGAGTATGTATGTGAATATTATATTATTGAGTCTACAGTAACAAACTCTGATAAATTCTGATTAAGAAAGTCTATTTATATTTACTTCTTAACTGACAATTTATGATGTTAGAATTAATTACTTTTTATTACTTACCAAGACACGAAGAAGGAGAGTTTGGTACCGAGATGTAAGCTGCGTAGCCTGGCTTCCCATTCTACTTGCAGTGAGACTTTCCTCCAGTATTTGCTGAGCCAATACCCCAACTTCTTCCACATCATCTTTGTAGACTGTAATTTCTTCATGCCACTTCTATGACAAAGACATTATCCAGCTTATATGACTGATTCAAGCATATTAAACACAACAAGAATTTATTTATAACTAAGGAAATTACTGAAAAGGAAAACAAACACACGGTTGAAAACATGGATTTACAGGAGGAAAATAAATATGTTGGAAGTTTTACCATACCATATGGATTGCATTTCATTACATTTTTTTCCCCCCATATAATAACAGAAATGCAACCTATAGAATAGATTCATAGAATTTGACCAAACTTTTAAAGGTGACTGTAAAGCATAACCTTGGATCTCTTCAAATCTGCTTCCTGTGTTTATTCAGAATCATGTCTTCTTAGAGTTACTAAAGGAGAATTATCATATCAACACAGCAGAGACTTCGCAACACAGCCACATTTTACTTTTGTTACCACATAAACACTTTCCCTCTCCAGGACCAATCTTTGTCCTCAGTTATGCCTTCACATACCACAGAGCATATTAATTCCATGAGAAATCTATGAGATTTCAACATTGGTGTAGCCATACCTCTACCAGTAAAACGGAAGGAACATGGATCCTGAAGGCACGAAGCAATACTGGATCCATCACTCTAGGCACAACCTCAGAATAAAACGCAGTGCTTCACATCACTTTCACAGGGCAACCAGGAACTGATGTGGAAGCCTCACATGGTATTTTGTTTAAGGAATGCCCTAACTACATTCTTTACCTTCATTTGTTGAAGCTGCATCTCCTTTGTTGATCTACCAGACTGCCTACCAGTCCTGATAGCAACTTTATCCTCCAGGTCTGTTAGCCAGTCATTAACCTTCTGAAATTTTTTCTCCATTAACCTCAGCCTGCTCACAGTGGCATTTAATTGGCTTCTTGCTTCAGAAAGCCTGTGCTGATAAACTTGCCAGTCTTGCCGTAAGGATTCCAGAGCTCGATCTTCTACCTGGGGAATGCCCCAGGGAATCACTTCCTCTCTGGAATGGACAGCAGCATTCAATAATGCTTGTCCTTCTGCACAGTGGACCTGCAGCTCCTGTAGACACAGAGTTACAGATATACACGTTACATTAACAGCTTTCATTCACACATGGCAAACAAAGCCCTGGTTCTACTTAAAACAAAAGCAGTTACCTCACATTAGGCAGATATTCCCTTTAGTTATCTATGGTTGAACACATATGGCACTATCTCTAAGAACATCTATGATGGCATGCTCACTTACAAAGCAAACCAAATACGACTTATTATTGACAAAGGTATTGGAGAAAATTATTGACAAAGCATGCATTAAATTCTTTCCCTTCTTGCTAAGTTTATAATTAATTCTGAAACATTAGCTTCCTGATCTGGCATTGGATGGATGCAATCCATTCAGCACAGCCTTAAATTCAAACCTTTCCAGCTATGGCAAGCAGTCTGTAAGACTGATTTTAAAATGTAATCTGTTTAATAACAAGGAAAAAGGCAAGGCTTCAACCTTTTAAAATCAACAAACCCATTTATTTTTATATATGTCTGAGATATCATTCCAGAATAATTCTTGACACCTTCTTCTGGACATGTGTGGCATTTTCATGCTTATTAGAACTTGATGAGAAAGTATGAAAGGATTCAATCAAATTACAAAACATAACCAGGCAATTACCTTAATAAAATACAGTTGTGTGTCATGGTAGTTTATACTTAAGATATATATTCAGATTTTCAAAAGGGATTCATATTTTATAAAGTAAGCCATAATAACAAGCCATATACAGAGAGTCGCTGATCATACAAAGACCTTCTAAGTATAATGAATAAAGTAATAAGTATTTCATAACTCTAGTACAGACCTTTTGCTAATTCAACAGGTATGAAAGTTATTTAGTCAGTTTAAAATCATAAGTGGCAAAGTACTGAGGTTCACCCTTAAGTCACTTAAGTGACTTAATCTTCCCACCTCACCATGGGAACTAGCCTATCTGACTGGAACTGCCTGAAAGTAGATGCAGCTGCACTGTAAGCAACAAAACACGAAAACCTAATGAAAATAATACTTTTGATATTTTATGACACACAAGGAAAAGAAGAGGTAGACAAACATCTAAAACAAATTTAACACTCGCAAGAAATCATTAGTATGCCTGGAGATTTCATTCAAGGCCTGACACTTCTTTCTGGAAATGAATGACAATGTTTCCACTGACTTTACTGAACCACTTTTAAGCAGCAAAATACTTATAGATAATGTAATCCTAAGCTGTTCTCAGGACAAAGAAGAGAAGTAATTTTTGTCTGGTAATTAATATAACTCTGCAAGTTTACAAGTAGGATTTTAATTTATTTTTTTTTACTTGAAGTGTCAAATATTATGTACCTGTAAGTCTCGGAGCGTTCCTTCCTGTTTCTGGGCATCACCATTAAGATGCGATAAACAGTCAAGTTTTTCCTGTTCCTTCTCCAGCCATACTTCAAAGGCCTTCAGATTCCTTTGGTATTCTTGATGTAAGTTAAGTAGTCCTTCAGCTTTTGTTACTGCCTCCTGTTTGTTAAAATATTTACATATGCGTAGGTATCTTAGTTTATTGTCAAACCAAGAAAACATAAAAACAGACCTCCAACAAGGGGAAGAGTTTGTATCTGATGCTGAGCTTTCCTATAATTCAAGAGTACTTGGATTCTGAGGATGGTTTAATCAATTACAAGGAAAGGAGCAGCAAATGTGGGGATACAGATACTTATCCTAGGAGATTCTTTGTGTAAGTTTATGACTTCTGGGATTTGAAGATTTGATCTGGGAACATTTTTAAATAACACCTTAATGTCTAATAACAAAAGACCTTTTTCATCTCTATACTAATTTAAATTAATTTTACTGAAGTGATTAATAATACTATGAGCTCAGAAATTGTATATTTATTTGCATGATTTATTTTTTTTTTATATTATATTTTGGAGTAATAATCTGTTATGAGTATCTAATATCTTTAGTGTGAGGACTGCTTTACAGGCAGTTTGTACAGAGCACAGTGAGAAACAGACTGCAAATCTTCTATGTGGGTGAGTTACAATAATTTCATAACCCACCACTAAAATATTACCATACCTGGGGTACAGCAGGAAAGGCATCATATATTAGCACAAGACTAGTCTTTCTAAGTGCAAGAAGAGTACACTACACGTAATTCACCTACTCTAAGACATTATGGGAATTGGGAATCAAGTTTGGATGAAGACAAGACAGGCTGCATCCTTTGGCAGGAGGCTACATAAGAAGAAAAACACTCATAAACAGGAGGAAGGAAGAAAAGAGTGTTATCAGTGTTTTAAAAGGCCTGCCTACACACACTAGTGGAAAAAGAAGCTAGTTCTCTTGCCTCTTGACAGTGGCTGCAGGGAATTTTAGGTTTTGGTCTGCTCAGACTTGGGCCACAAGCCCTTGGGGAAGCTTGTCAGGTTGCTCACCTGGCCAAAGGATAATTTCAAGGATTTGACCACTCCTTACTTTTCAGCTATTTGCTTTGAACTTTCAATTTCTGAGGGTTGAATGTACTCTTGACACTTAACATCATCACTACAGCTGGGAGTGGGGAAGATCAAAATCATCTGGGGTATTAGATGATAAGAAAGAGAAGAGATGCTTCTTGCTACATGAGGAAAGAGGTACAGAGCTCTCGCCTCTGTGAACTGCCATCCATTTTTCATTGTTCCCATGCTGTTGCCCAAGATGAGCAAATACAGGCAGCCTGTATAGCTTTGTGCAAGTGAAAAAGGTAAAGGATTGAGGATCCCCATGCAACAGGAATACTAGGTATTCACGAGCAGTTTCCAGGACTTACTCATCTCTCTGTGAAACCTGAGTGAGTTTATTCACAGAAGGTCCAAAGAAAGGCAGCACATTGCATTCTTTGCAGTTGTGGGAAAAAAGTGCCACAAGACAGTGAAACACTTACATGTCTGAAAAACTGAATTTTGGCCCTTTACACAGGACAAACACTTCATCGAGACAATAAAATTCAATTTTACTGTGCTGTTGTCATGAAGAAAACTTGTCTGTCTGAGCATACATTAGTCGTTATTTAATTACCACAGAAGAATATGGGTTAAATGAATATAATCACCTAGCTTTAAATGTATCACCAGGTCTTTTATTACTTCTTATTTACCTTATATCTTATATTAAAACTCCTCCTGATCTGCCTATGCCCTAATCTTTTCCAGATCTATGATGTTAACACATCAGTAAAATGTAGCATTTATCATGCTTGGTCATTTGACATTAGAGTCAATTTACTTGCTAATGAGGTTTGTATTCAATAGTAATCTTCTCTAGATGTCAACCATTTGTGAATTATCTGATTGACTGGTTGCATGTATTGCAAAACATATATTTAAGCAAATCACAGATTCAGAGATGCTTCCAACTTTTCAGCCACAACGGGTAAAGTCATACCTGTGCTGAAGTCAATGAGACTATTGACATGGAATTCCTCAGAGTACTCACAAGATGATTTTTTCAGACACAGAATTTTAGAACCTTTCTGAAAAGATCTGAAACTCATTGGTACAGACAGACAGATTGATAAATCATCCTAATAACTTTGTTACTTTAAGTCACAGCCATCTCTAAACTTTTACTCCTCATTTAACTGTAAAATAAATGATCAGTGAAAAGACTTTTTCTTTGCTGCCAACAAAACAAGAGGGAGTACTATCAAGAAAAACTGTACCCTCGTTCTGTCTTTGAGGAACTTATACCGCTCCTGAAGATCCTGGAGTTCAAGCTGAGTGACATAATGCTCAGTCATCCCACTTCCTTTCACTTCAATTGTCTCCAACAGGCTGCTGTGACTTAGCACCTCTTCACTGAGTAGCTGCAAAACAGAGAGAGAATGTATTTATGAATGGGCAGCATTAAAACAAAACCACAGTTTAATCTTGCAGTTTTTCTGCCTTTTTAGTTGCTTATAAGGTGATATGGCTTGTTGATAGTTCATGGTAAAGCAAACACACCTTTGCTTTGCTGAGGGCACCTGTTTTTTCCCTCAGTTCAGCATACTGCCTTTCAGAAGCATTCATACTTGCTTCTACTTTATCCATCCAGCTGGAAAACTGACGAACATCATCCTGGTAACTTGTCCATTTGGAGAGAGCTCCTTCCAGTTGACTGCAATGTAAAAGTATATATTTGTTGTGATAGTGGAGGTTTTCATGCTATTTAAGCTTTGAAGCATTAATAATATACATTTATTCTAGACTACATTTACAAGAAAAATATATCATAAGCTAAGCAGTCTGAGACAGAACTGTTAAAACCCTACAGGTTTTAACTAGAAGCATTGTTTGGCTGATAAAGAGAAATCAAGTTTTCCAAACTTGGAATATTAAGAAGGTCTGTAAGTTATGTAGCTAGCTGATATGTTTTAGCTTTAGTAAATAAAATGCAACTGAAAGCATAAGATCCAGAATCAGAAACTTTCTGTCCCTCTGCATGCATTCAAAAATTGTTTCATTGTAATGTTTAATTACCTTTGTTGGTTTAAATTTAAATATTTGCGACTAGTGATGCATCACCAAAGGCAGCTGGCATTTTTTCCCCTGTATTTTTTTATTGTATCACTTTGAATATTGGACACTGTAATTACAGTACCTTCTGTGAAATGCTAGCAAGTGGAAAACCAGGCAGGATCTTGATAGAGCTAAACATTAACATCTGTGACAAGAACTCATTTCTGAGAACAATTCAAGGCATCAAGTAAAACTCAAAGTAAAATTACAAGGTTATGTACATGGAAACCACCTTTAAGAGTACACTGACAATAAATGTTAACAAAGATTAGATCCCCCACAGTTTCCTCTCTTTTTTCTATTTCAAATTAATATGCCACTTAAGGCCTCTAGACCTGCAATGCAGTTATTTTATATGAATTTGACTGTTGTAATAATAAAACTCTGGGAATTAACTTTTCAAAAGTTTCAACAGTGTTTTATTGCTAAGCATCATTCTGCACCTCATACCCTTTTTACCTCTTGCATTGGATACAAGCAGACAGAAGAGAAGCCCAGCTGTCCTTCAGGGTTTGTAACTGCCGTTCAATCACTGGTACTCCCTCCAGAGAAGTATTTTGCAGAACAGATTCTCCTCTTGTCAGAACCATTTTCATTTGGATTTCTTTTTCTTGTTTCACTGCTAGAAGTCCCTATAAAAGTAAATTTTACTTTTATCAATAACTGTGCATGAATATACTAACTGCCTTTACTGGAAAATAAGCTAATCAGATTTACATCTCACACAAATAATCAATTGGAAGATGGACAGTGTGATTCAAAGGTGGGCTTCACAAGAAAAAAAAGTGACCTTCAAAGGGTAGTTTCAGGCCATTACAAAAATCTTAGTTGACAGGAAAGTACATGTGATCTGAGCAGGTACAGTTTATCACATAAGGTACTCCTGGGTGGGAAAGCTGACATTCCAAAATGAGTATCATTTAGATGGAAAACAGGAGGATTCATTTAGAGAGAAAACAAGATGTGATGACAAAGCTCTTCTACAAGGCTGAAATACAGTTCTACAACTCCAGGATCTATTTGCAACACAGGAGTACCAACATATAAACTCAGTGAACTACCAACAACATCATCTTAGAGACTTCAGCTCCTGAAGCTGCACAGTTGCAAACTAACAGCTTCTAACATTATGTAAAGTCATGAAAAGACTGAAAGAATGGACCTGAAAGACTCAACAAATAAAAGGCAAAAGATAATTTTAGAATTTTGCTACAATCTCTTGCTTTTTGATGTATCCCTATTATTTTGAGGACTTATGCATATTTTGGCCATGGCTCAAAATACTGAGATATCAATAACATGAAAAGTATTGTTTTCTGAGTGCTGCTCTTCAACATCTTTTGTTCAGTGTTATCAACAGATGCTATTATCTTAATTGTAGTCACCATTTTTTAAGCAAACAATTATAGGAAAAACTGTTTTGACTCCTCCGTATCACCTGTACGATCTAGGCAATAAATTAAACTAACAGAAGTGAGTATCTTACTTCCATTTAACTTTCAGCATCCACACTTCTTTTTTTTGCATATATGCAGTTTTACATGTCATAAAGCTTCCTATATCCTTCTTAGAGAAAACGTCTAATAATGAGCTCTTTCCTCTACAAAAAGAGTTATTTTTGAGTAAACTGAAAATCAGTGTCTGAACAACAATCACTACACTAATATGCATCAACTAACGTAAAGTATCCTACATGTGCATTCTTCTTAAAGATCTAAAAAAAGCAAATTTTGGAGTCTCTTGTTTCCATACCTCCAGCTTTAACATCCGGCTGTCCAGAACACTCTTGTCTGCAGTGGGATGACAGTAGGAATCCAGCATTTGAACTGCATCAGCCACCCAGTCCTGGAGGTCCTTGACATTGTGTGAGAACTGCTGGTGTTCTGCTACCACCCTATCCATTCTGGAAACTTTCTCCTGCAATTCATACAGCAATTAGCACCACCAGCTATTCAAATGATTGATTATACCCCATACCTATTTATCATTTTTAGAATGATCTTCATAAACTTGAATGAGAAATTCTCTTTATACTTTGATAATTACAAGTACACTTAATTGAGCATGGAATGAATTCTGCATACACATCCACACAAACTTGTTCAAACGTGATATACAAAAGAAAATTTCAGAAATGTCTTTTCTGTTCGACTGTTTTCTAAATGAAAAGCTTAATCTAATTTTCTCCTTTCATGCAAAGTAGAAGAGAGTTTTCCAGTTTCACTTTTTCTTAAAGATCTGGTAAATCACACCTAAACTCCAGTGTTGCAATTGAAGATAACTTGTGAAATCTGTCGATGCACAAGACAGATTTAAGCCTGTGAAGCTACACCACTGCAGCAACATTACTTTGTTGATACTTGGAAAAGAAAGACCTGTTTACCTCAGTGACTCCCATTGCTATAATCATTATTCTGAAAAAATCACTAATACTCATATGAATCAAAAATAAATGCTCAACTTACATTGCAATTTTAAGGCCCGAGGTGAACAGGAATACAGAGCAGTGTATTTCACACACTGACAGAGAACTAAAAGTCAAGCCAGTGAAACAGGCTTAGGAAGTTACTGAGAGGGATCTTTCACAAGTGTCCATGGCTATACAAAGAATTTCAGGATTTCTCTCATAGGCTGGATCATAAGTATCCTCTGCCTCAGACTCCCTCTCATCCTGACATCTCCTACAAGTTCTGTCCACATAAGCCAATGTTAGTAATTCATCCATCTTTGTTTTTCTCATTTTGCAGTTATGAAAACTTACATACAATAATTTTCAGTAAGTCATACATCTCTAGATATACTTTATATTCTTTATTTTCACAGAGGAAGTAGAAATTAACAAACTAGAAATTCCCAAAACATATATACTTTCTGAATTGAATTGCTATCCCTGCCTATATCCTTAATATTCTCATTACTTCAGTAAGTATAACCCTAATGCAATATCAAGCCTCCTTCATGACTGGAACTCTGTGAAAAATAAGTCCTAATATGAAGACCTTCTAACCTGTTTACACAGTAGACAGTACGACTATGAATGGTGACATGTATCAAGCACCACTCAGCAAAGCAGAGTTAGGTTAAACTCTCAGTTCCTAACCTGGCACTTTAAAGTTTGGCCTACATCTTCCCTTGAACCTTCAAAAGCAGCCCAAGTGGTACTTGACAGAATAGAGGTAAGACCTATCTATTAGTTTT
Organism: Actenoides lindsayi; assembly: GCA_025331215.1. Lineage (NCBI taxonomy): Eukaryota > Metazoa > Chordata > Aves > Coraciiformes > Alcedinidae > Actenoides > Actenoides lindsayi. The sequence goes on from WTSP01008321.1 coordinate 16,247, forward strand.
AGAGGAAGATGCTTACAATGTAAATAATTAGTCTTCATTATAGAATGCAAGGAAGTAATAACTTTTCTGTATTCTGTATTTTCTTAAAAAAACAAAACAAAACAAAAAAAACCCCTTGAACTCCCTAAAGTTTTGACAGTTATTTCTTTCAGGTGCCACTTATAACAAAACTAAAATGTCATCAATACTCAAAATAACCAAAATCAAACCTTTAGTCAAAATACATTAAAATAAAAATTTAAAAATCACAATTCCATTTTGTTGACAGTCCATGGAATTGTCCAAGTCCTTACTTCCCACTCTTTAAAGCCAGTGTGAAAGACAAGATAGCTCAGACACACCACAGAGCAGACAAGCATGACAACTGCATCATTTCTCATTTCAGTCTTTCTTTTTTCCCACATACATGAAAATGAACTGCTTAAAAGCACATACACTGGGTGCATTACCTTTGTCAGATTGCTTAGAGTAAGATATTGAGAAGACAACTGAGACACTCTGCGCATAAAGCTTTTGCTGACAGCTTGCTCTTCCCACAGCTGCTGAGCTTTCTCTTTTAGCCTGTTGAGCTGATGCTCGTGGCAGCTTATTTCCTCAAGGACAGACTGTAAAGCACAAGCACGTTAATATTAAGAGTGGGTGCAAGAAAGCAGGAAACAGAGTAGCATGAAGGCCCCATGAAAAATAGAAGTGACATATGGCAAGCTTGCTGAGAAAGGCACACCATACGGCTACAGCAATGAAGCAGCATGTCATAAGAAATGTGGAGATGCAAAACCTGATGGAACAGGAACATCAACTACAATCCATGAAACCAGTTCTCATCTTATTTAGAGGTCAGGATGGTAGAATGATCAAGCTTTTTTAAGGAATCTTTGAGGCCAGGAGGATGGGACAGGAAAGTCTGGTTGTGTTAAAAAGGCTTATAAGATGTTACCTGCAACTTCTGCTGTTCTCTCCTCTTGGAAGGAAGATCATGGAGCCGACTGCTACTTCCTTGTACCATCTTCTCTGTTGTGGTCAGCCACTCCTGCAGCGGTTCAGCAGTTGCTTCAAAGTCCTTCATCTGGATCTTTAAGTTCTGTGAAGACAAGCACAATTCTATCAACTATCCCACTGCATTGAGAATAACTGTAATGCACAACACACAAATCAAGCACACCAAAAGGATATACAATTGCAGTCAAATACTATGCAACTCTTCAAATAAATTACACCAGCTCTGCTCCTTCCCATCCTACAAACAGACACAGAAAGAAAAGTCTGAGAGAGCACCTATTTAAGAAGAAAAATAGAAAAAATAATACAGGGTATGTCCACACGGTTGAGGGGAGGCTGAAGCAAATTGCCTCTGGAATGAAAGCTTTACAGTTCTTATGAACTTTGACTCAATGTAAGTCTAACTCACACAGCTAAGGCACTCTGAAGAAAGGCTAATTTGGTATACAAGTTACCTAACACCTGACTGCAAGTCATTCACACTGACCCCACCTTAAATGGGTTGCCACTGTTCCTAGGTGATGTATGACTAAGTTCAGTCCAATGCTGAGGATCATTTCTGATCATATTCTTTTTAGCATAAAATTTTGGTTATGAAAACATGTGCATAAAGGCATATGTAGGCATTCCCTCAGTGCCAGCATATTTTTCTTGTAGGCTTATTCTGCATGATTAAAAAAAGTGCATCTGGAATAATTCACATGTAATTGAAATATGAACAGCATAGTTCCTGTGCCCTAGCTGGTTTTACCCCCAACCGCCATCCATGCCCGATTCAGTTTATTTTTTAGTTCTAGCCTTATTACTTAAATTAAATATCAGAATGAAAACTAAGCCTATGAGATTGAAAAATGCTTGTCTCAAAAAGATTAACCTCTAAGAACATCTTCTTTCTATGGCAACCCTGAGATGAAGAAAGGCAAGTCCTTGCTACCTGAAAGTTAGGCTTTCCTACATGATGCATTAAATGTATTTAAACATCTCAGCTGGCTTGGCAGCACTGGTTTTAAACAGGGATGCCTAGGAACTTTAATTCTTCTATGCTATGCAGGGAATTCCAGCTAAGATCTTCTGACCTTAAAACATATGACCTTAAAAGAGATTATGTTTTTAAGATATTCACCTTCTGTGCTGGCTGAATTGAGAGTTCTGAACTGAGAAAGGTCATGGGGTTTATTTAAAAGGTTGCTCAAATAAATTATTTCATTTCACCAGTTTGCAATAAAAGAGATAGCATTTACCCACTGTACTGGGACTATTCTATCAGCAACAATGACAGAAATCTCTGCTAAAACAGTCTTTAAAAAAAGAAAATGTGTTTTAGTAATCAAGTACGTTTGATGACACTCAGTTAATGAATTTGAGCAACTGCTGTCTTTTGTACCTTCAGTTACTCTGAACACCTTTCTGCATGAAACGCACCATTTAAATCAAAGCGGAATCAGGTCATAAGGATATATGTAAACAAAAGTAAAATGCAAGAAGAAGAATGAGACTTCTTGAAAACTGCTATTTATTAGTTCTGTCACATCATAAACACTTCAGCTATATACAAAATCTAAACTGTGCTGCTTGAAATGGAAAGCAAAGAGGAAATTTAGATCCAATCTTTGGAAATCTAGTCCAAACTGTGACTAGTTCGATACCTCCAATGCAGATTCCTTTTGGTGGAGGGTGGTGATAAATTTCTTCCAATCTTCTTTAGCCGTAGTGGATTTATCTTGGATAACTTTAGCCTTCTCCTTCGGTAAAACAGAGCACAGCAGTTCTGCTTTGGATGCTACCACGTTTAGTTTTTGTTGACCATTCTCACTTTCTGATAAGAATTCCTGAAAACAGTAATAAAAGAAGCTAATTGGTAAACTTTAGGTCTCAGCGAACGTCAATGGCAAGCTCCCAGAAAACTTAACAAGAATAAGATTGTTTCTTTTTGTTAATATGTTCATTCTTCTTTTAGTACATTCTATTTTAATACTGTTCATATTTATGAGATTTAGGGGCAACAGATACTTAATCCAGAAGTACCATGAATCTAAATAATGTATATATTGAGACTCTGAGATTACCTTCATGTTCTGCATTTCATGAGACAATTACTGGTCAGTTAGTTGGGTATTATACTACTACTTTAAATCTCCAGGGTACAGATAGTGGCAACAGTTTCATTTCAGGGAACCAGTATCCTGGCACAGGTTAATAGAAGGAGCCAGAGCCCACTCTGAGGCACACACAGAACTGAAGCCTTGCCCATGGGCAACAGCCACACTGGGCTTCCAACAAGCATGTAGGGGTGTGGGCTGATGCATGTAGGGGTGGGCTATATTAAAATCAAAGATATAATTGCCTTGTGACTTAATGACTTCAAATGTGTTAACAGACAGAACATTAACAAAAATAAAACTTTAAGTTTAGACAGGTTACCAAGACATCTCCAGAAGTCCTAAAGTAGTTACTGTATGTCAAACAAACAAATAACAAAAAGTGTATTTAATCTGAAGCAGGTTTCAGGGAGGAGAAAAAAAACAAGGTCTTGTACTATGAAGGGGCTGCAGTGATAAAAATACATCTTAACTCTGCTAAAAAACAACAACAAACTTGCTAAGACTCTTATATTTAGTGTCAAAAACTACCTGGATTTTTTTCACCACAATATTTCCTCTGAACATAGTCTCATTTTGGGGTAGTCGAAGATTTGATATATTAATACAGTACTTTTTATGCTTTTAAGTAAACTGTTTAAGCAAGGGAAAGTGAATTTACCAAAAGGAGGAGGAAGTCATTTGGGTTTTGGTATTTTCTGAGAAACTAGTATGAATTCCTTCTACTATACTATCTAACTGAAGGTTTAACAGGCTCATTATATAATTCTCATTTTTCTATTGTTACTTAAAATGATATTCTATTCATAGATGTGTTTCTTTCACTTGCTTTACTAAAATAAACTTCTAATTGGCATTTCTTTATACAGAGATGTCGGGGTTTGTTTTAGCCTTATGTGAAAAATATACTTTTTAAATGGTTGCTTGCACTGCATACATTTTAACCCCGTTTTTTCACTATAAAGGCTTTACTTTCATATATGAAGAAAAATATTTACATAACTTTGAAATAATTCTATGTACTAAGTCCTGATTCTGTTATCATTCTGATTTTACAGTACTCTCCTAGTTTGAAAACATATTAATCGCTACTGTAAAAAAGAAGCAAACAAGCAAAAGTACTGAGAGACAGTGACTACATACAAACCATAGCCCAACGATTAAACTAAACAGACTAGTTTAAAAAAAAAAGCATTTATTTCCTTGCAATTAGTCACCTTTAGTGTTGACAATAATAACATTAACAAAAAAAAGAGTAATTAACCATAAAATTAAAACGGAGCTCTTTATGAAACTGATTGGGTCTCCCTTAGACAAATACTTTATGGCTATAGAGTTACCTGTATTTTCTGCAGATTTGCTGAAGCTTCATTGATATTTTGAGGCACGTCAAAGCATTTGGCTGTGGTGACTTTTGCATTAACTAGCCACTGCTGGAAGTCCCTGAAAGCCGTCCGAAATCTTTGCTGTAAGATCTGCTCTTTGCTCTGACATCCTTTTGAAGCTTGCAGGCAAAGGCTGGGCGTATCACATCAGGCAAGCAGAAGAGAGAAAGGGAGGGAGGGAGGGATAGGAGGCAGGACTGTTAGGTGACAATGATATTACTTAGTTCTCTGAAATACAATGGTAAGGTTAGGTTAACCTGGATTCCTCCTACCAAATTTAACTTAGGCACCAGGAAATTCATTAGAAGCTTTCAGTTCCTTAAAAGTGAAGCATGCAAATTAGGACACAACTGTCACAGATATGACAAATATAAGTGTTAGCAGGTAGTGACTCAGTGCACCTAAGCATGAATGGTTTCTGCAAGCCCCTTTCTCTAGGGACAGGACACAGAACTATAGCAATTACAATTCTAACTTCTGTGGCTCACTTAAGTTCATAATGTTAGAAGCATTCAGCCTAGGTCATCAACCTTTTCTTCTGTAGCTACAGAAGTCAAAAGCTACAACCCCCTGCAAGAAACCACAGAACCTTGTGTCTGAAATGCAGATGTTACACTCCTAAATAAATCAGCTAGAGTGACCTGAGAGTGCTACCTCTCAGTTTCTTACAAGGATTCCTCCTGTAAAAGGTCAGGTGTGGATATATACTAGTTTCAACTGAATTTAGTGACATAGCCTGGCTTTTAGAAAAAAGTAACGAACAAACTCAGCTTGCTACATCTTAAAACCTGTATTGACACCAGAATCAAAATAATGGTTCTAATAATTGCATATCTCTGTTTCTAATTCTAAATTTATAACTAACAGCTAAAAGACAGCTCACACGCCCTACACACATCGGCTTGGTTAACTATAAACAACATGAATGTGTACCTGTTATACTCCTTAATCAACCCTGAAACTTTTGAAGAATGAGTACTCAAATCTCTGGAAAATTTGCAAAGATCATTTAACTGAGTTTTGATCTCATCTGTCATATGTTCAGACTTCAACAGGGTATCCAATGTTTCCTGTTAAAACAAAATAAATGAACAATATTGGTGAGTAAAAAAGAGAAATAAAAACATCTTCTGAATCACAATTTATCAGAATTTAAATTCAACTTCATTTATGATCCATGCACATTCATTTTCAAGAGCATTTTAGCAGTCAAACCTCTAGAAGCTTCTTTGAAATTATGAACTTCTAAAGACCAAATTTCTGGATGTCTCAACTTCCTTATCTCAAAATGTTCTCAAAGAACATTTTAAATTATAAATTTCATTGTAATAAATGAGGTGTGGTATTGTCAGTTAGCTGTATACACATAAAAGTACATACAATCAGGGAATAGCACATGATATATGTTTATATAAATCTAATTAGCCGTTGGCTTGAGTTTAGCATGTTCAATAAAAACTGATTTGAGCTGTATCAAAAAAATTAATTTATACACAAGGCTTTTAACAGCTTCTACTCTTTCACAGAGGGCTTCATAATGTAAAAGTACAGCTGCCCACAATCCAGTGAGAGTAAATGGGTTACTGCCTGTCATTGCTGCACTGGAAAGACTCTTGCCTTGGAGACAGTTAACCCAACAAAAAAATATGTTTTTGTTGGCTTAGCCTACGTCACTGAGAGAGGTGCGATAACCACTCCAACAAAAACGGTCCTTGGTGACGTCTGCAGTATCTCCACAGTAGAATCCTGCCAGCTACTCCAGCATAATGAGCAGTGCAGACTTGGCTCCTCATCTCACTAGAAAATAAATTATTCAAGCATTCCTCTTAAACTAACAGGAAGAATAGACAATCTTCTAGCTAGTTACATTCACCACAGCAGAGGTTCTGCAGCACAAGCAGGCCAGAGTGTTTGCACGTCTAGATTAGTTTGGCTTAATCTCAGTACCAATCTGAAAGAAATGTACAATATAAACTTAAGAAAAAGATCATATGAAAGTGAAGACAGTTTAGGACAGGGACATGGAAGTGGGATAAGGAAGTAAAAGGAAGTATCAGCAAGGGCCTAGCAAGCCAATCAACAGATATAGTGAGAACAGTAAATGGACAGAAGTCCAGGATTCAGCTCGTGTCTGCTGCCTACAAGCAACTTTGTGCTTGCTTCATATCCATTTTCCTGAAAAGGTCTGCAGAACTATGAAATTAATTTTTTCATTGCTTGCTTCTTTGTAGTACCTGAACAGCAAGGGAGAAAAACCACAACAATCTGTTTTGAGAAAAACAGAACCACAAGCATGCCTTGGCTATGAATAACAGACCATAATCACAGCTCGATTATTTTAACATTACTGAAATCTGTTTGCATTTATAGCTCACAGGGATGCTCTGTAAAATTAAGCCTAGAGATATTTCAAATGTATTATGTGTACAAACTTTCATGTGCTCTTGTGAGCATGAAAAAATATTTTGCTGCAGTAAATTTTCAGAACTCCTCTGATTTATGTTATTCATGCTCGTATTATGACCTTTATCTGCTTCAAATCAAGCATACACCAGAAATCACTTCAACCATAATTAAAAGATACTAGAAACAATCACACTGACAGTTTGTTTCCATGCCATATAAAGTAGCATTTGAATTAACTGTTTATGTAATAATGATGGCGCTTAGGAAAAAATATAAACTAACTACTTTTTGTTTATCTTACTTTATGTTAAACTACACACAGAGATTTTTTGTGAAAGCATTAGGAATAACAGCACAATGGCTGTTACTTAAACACAGGATGTAGGGCAGGAATCACCATAATGGAATACTAACAGCTTTTTCTGGTGTGTTTTGGGTTGGATTTTTTTCTGCTTATTTTGTTGGGGTTGGGTTTTTTTTGTGTGTTTTTGTTTGGTTGATTGGTCTTTTTTTGGTTGGTTTGTTGTTGTTGTTTGTTTGTTGTTGCTTTTCTTAAGAAAATATGTCCTAAGACTAGCAGAGGGTTAGAACTGCCTGTTTTCAATGAAATTTTTCAGTTTCAAATAACCTACATCAGTGAGTACTAAAAGATTGTTCTGATGACATACGGCCTTAGGCTTAACCTATTAACAAACAGGAACATTAATCTGCAAAACAGGGTACATTTTACTATGGTATTTTCCCTTACAGAAACACTGATAGCACTGTTGCAGCCACTTGCATTAATTTTGAATCTGACAATTACAAAAATAATTTGCTGAATTTCAGGTGCAAGATCTCTTGCTCTTACGTTGGTTGCACATACCTAAAGGGAGAGAGCTTGAGTATACATAACAGAATGAGCTTGCTAATTGTGAGAATTAGGAAACACATTTTTAACTCGTGGCCTTGGCTTACATGGCAACAGAATCACTATGAGACAATGGAAATGGAACGCTTGCAGTGCTATTTTATGTTCACAATAGGACCTATCCCTGCGGTCCAGAAATGAAGGGATTACTGTCACACTTCCTCTAACTATAAATAAAATGACATGGTAGGGCTGTGAATATTAAGTCCTGAGATTCATCTACATTTTCCTCATTAGCCAAAGTTTACAACTGTCTAACATAAAGTGTTGTTACTTAGAGCTGCAACAGTACACACAGAGCATATATAACTAATAAAAGCAGTATCCTTTGAATGTAGTGCTTCCTCATTTACAAAATAAATAAAAAAAGTCTGATAATTGCTGCTGTATGATGACAATTCCATGTCTAGCTTTCCTTTTTGCATATTTGTACAATTATTTGCTCCAGTGTAATGTCAACTTTATTACTCCTACAGATACATACTGGCATTCAAGCAATTAGGTTCCATAAATCTGTGTCAGGGAAATCTGTGAAAGAGGAAGCCACAGAAATAACTTGGCACAGACATTGACTGAGGAGATTTATAATATCAGTTCAAAGAGAAGGTGTCCTCAGTATTTTTGAGTATTTCTTCAATCAAGGGGTCAGAAAACAGGCATCACACACCTCTCTTCCTTTACCGAAACTGCTTCATTGCAACACCTGAAAGGTAGTGATGCTCTGTGTCTTTTCTCAACATCTGTGATTCACAGTAGTCAACATTCATAAAAACATGTATCTTGATCGTGGCAAATATATATATATTTATATATGGTGTGTATATGTGAGAGACATACATGTGGAAATTTTTGCTAGAAGAAAATCAGTAACCAAAACAACCTCCCTATTTCTCTAAATTCCACTGCATTCCATATCAAAGCAATTAGCAAGTATACTGGTTTCCAGTATAACTTCTTCAAATATTGGACAAGATTTCAACCTGCATAATGTGAAGGATATTTCAAGGAATAGAAAGGATAATCTCAGTACACTCCTGACAAATTACAAGTCAGACATGGCTCCAGCTGATACTTGGCTTTTAGGAAATGCTTCCTATTTCCCTGATCAAAAGTTACTCTAGATTGAAACACTGAGCAACTAGGAGAAGTTCAAAGCTGGTGTGTGTGCCAGTTCCTTCACTTTCTCAGAGGCAAACCTTGTTTTTAACATCTAAAATGCAGGCAGCATTTGCTAAGCCATGTACAGCAGAGGCCAAAAAGAGAAACATCTTCTATAAATACTCCTTGCTACTATTACAGTTACAAAAAGAGTTTGGAAAGTTGGGATTTCATAGAAGTATTTGTCACAAATGCATTTTATTATTTTCTACTTCATAGCCTCGCTCGGCAGAAGTTTCCTGCCCACGGTAACCATATATTTACTATCGAAAAGCTGCTAGGAAAAGAGGTGTGCCCTTACTTTCTCCTTGCGCCAGCTTTCCACGACCTCGGCGTCGGTGTGCCGGCTGTCGAGGGGTGCCAGGCTCTGCGACCAGGCGGCCAGCAGCCCGCCGAACCTCTGCACGGCCTCCTCCAGCTGCGCGACCTGCGCCGCGAACTCCCGCTCCGAGTGGGCCATCTGGCTCAGCACGTCCCGCAAGCTGCTTTGGCTCCGGAAGGCGCTCTCTTCCCACTGCTTCCAGTCCGACCGCAGGGCCTGCATCTCGGCGGCCAGCAGCTGGCACCCGCCGGCGGTCGGGCTGCGCTCCGCGGCGGGAGCCAGCGTCTCCACTCGGCTCAGGCGGCCCGCCCCGATCTGGCGGGACTCTACCAGCTCCTGCAAGGCGACATTGCCACGGTAACCCGCAGAGCCCCCGTCGACGGGAAGAGGGGGGATGGGGGGGGGGGGGGGGGGGGGGGCCGCGCTCCCGGGGGGGGGCGGGCGGGGCCGCGCGCGGGGCCGCCCGCCCCGCCGGGCGGCGCCCCCCGCCCG
>WTSP01008322.1:0-78766 GCA_025331215.1 Actenoides lindsayi
AAAGAGGTTAAATAATATATATATATTTTTTTTTTAAATCATTTAACTTTTGAGAAGATATGGCTTACAAGTATCAGTGAATAAAGTATCTTAATGAGGGAACTATCCCCATTTATAACTAGAATGAGCGTTCAATTCCTAGCATGCCGCTGTCTGACGAAAGGAGCTTTATTTTTTATTTTTTTAATCCTGAATGAATGCTATAAAAACAGTTTGTTTAGTCCTTTGAGAAGCCTGGTATTCTTTCTTGGAGGTCAGGAATGTGTTGACTGATGCTGAGGATAGTAAAAATCAATTTTTGTGAGCTGGGAGAATGTCTAAGTGCCAAAGGTGGTTTATGTGACTCTACTGTGAGAGAGGGAAGGGTAAGGAAGGAGGAAACATACAGTCTCTGCTGTATAGAGCAACTTTACATGCTGACTGACTGGCAAAAGTTAGGAGTAGACAAGTACTGTTACATGGACTTGCTAGCTGTCAGCTTTCTGCAGTCCCGGTAGGCAGGACTGCTTTGTTCTAATGTAGCTTCTGGAGTGTTACAAGCTCTGTGTGACAGATTCCTTCCTCAGGAGCTCATGGATGCCCCTTGGTAGCACTCCTTTCCTTCACATCAAGCTTACTTTTATCTGGAGAATGGCAAGAATATGAACCTAAGTGTGGATCTTAAGAATTTCCTCAGTACAGGAGGCTGTGTTTATTTTTTTTTTAATTAATACAGGTCAGCAGATCACCTTTCTGAGAGACTTTTGAAAACAATTTTGTCTGCTGCTATGGATGAGAGCAGTGGTTCCTTTTCATGAAAAGTAGGCAGTCCTGGTATTTATCTTCATGAGGTGTAATTTTAAATTGTTTGGTTAAAAAAAACCCCAACAAGCTTGCTAAAAGCTATTTGTAGCATAGCCAGCATCAGGTTTCTTGTGGAGATCTAGTGCAGGAAACAGACTACAAATATTTGTTCCCCGGTTTGGTTTCGCATAGTATTAGTAACCTTGAGCTAAACCACACTGGTTTTCCAGAGAAAGCTTTGATGCTTTTAACTGAAGGATATCCTTATCTTGATGTAACTTAATGCTTTAACATATTATGGGCTGTCACTTCAAAAAAAGTTACCTTCTACATCTGAAAGGTGGATTAGTTTTCAGCATTCAGATCACATTTATAAACCTATGCACATCTTCATAAGCCACATATTAGTTATTATAGATTTGTATCTTAATGTAGAGACTCCACCATAAGCTAGGAAAAGTTCATATTAAAATGTCAGTTCAAGACAGTCAAACCTTGTTTGGACAAACTAAGTCCTCTTGCTGCTGACTGGCTGATGTAATGTCTTCCACTTAATAGTTTTTGTTACATTCACCATATAGGTACATAGGGTGAGACTCCAACCCTGAATCTCTGCAATATAACGGTCAAAAAAAAGTCAGTGCTTCCATTATCACCTTGTGCATTTGTTCTGCTTCTCACCAGCACAAAATTGTTTCAAATACAAGGTTTTCCTCTGCAAGTAAAAGATAAAATGTTCTTTCTTTTTGGCTTTGGTTTTATAGCTGAACAGAACAAAAACTAATTGGAAAGTAAACCAAACTCTAGCTACCTTTTCAATGTAGGGAAAGATTTATTTGTTTTTGTAGTTGATTACTTAAAGTCAAACACAAAATTCAAATTCTTTGCTGCTTTCTTCTGATTATTTATTCTCTTACTCTTGAATTCGTTATCAACTTTTATTTCTTATTTTGGTTTGGTTTTCCTATTCTTTTCCTTACTATGTAGTCTCACAAGCAGGACCACTTTTTACATATTTTCTCTTCTGTAACACAACATCTAGCATATTTCAACAAGAGTCTGTTTTAATGACTACAGTTGCCTGAAGTCTTCCCAGTCTTGCTCTTCTGGTCACAGAATGAATGGCACATATCTTCTATTATTGCTATCTCATCTCACTTTAGCTGTGTTTTCCCACATGTAGACAGTAGATTCTTTTTCACATACATCTGAAAGTGGACCATAACACCTGAATCCTGTATAAAAGAGTCAATTTCTGCCTTCAGGCTTTGACAAAACCACTATTCATCACACCATTTCTTATAAAATATTAAGACATCTTGGGTCCCCCCTGCATCTGTTATGAAATCTGTGAAGCATCCCTAGTATGTTTTACCCAAATTCTTTACATCTCTGCTTTTCCTGAGAATAATTCAACAGATGCTATGCTTTTACACAGGGACCAGCCAGGTCAGCAACTACAGGTAGGAATTGCAACTGTCAACTCAGAAAATAGTAGGGGTTGTGAATTGTGCAGCTGAAAGTCTGGTGCAGAAAACATCCATGAGAAGCAGTAGGATCTGAGTATATGTCTACCTTTCACCAGAAATTCTGTATGAATTGTCCTTTAAACAGGCTAGGACATGCCTACGTAATGTTTTATGTCAAGGGTGCTCAGCCATTGCTGGCCCACCCCTTGTCTGGTAGCCTTGTTTCCTGGCAGCTGCTTGAACTCATGCTGTTTGCCAGATAAATTGTTCTGATGTCTGCAGCCTGTTCTTAACTGCTGCCTTTGTAGGAGATGCACAATCTTTTTTTCATCCCTTTGGCTTTGTGTGACGCATGTAAATTTTCTGGAAAACTATGGGTAGCTACAGGAGGTTGGATTTACTTTTGTTTGTTAGACTTCCAAGAAGTACACAGAAGGTGCTGTGCATGAATGTGAGTGATAGGAGTGTCAGGGGATGGGAGAGGACACATCATAAAGCCTTTTGCTCTCACTAGGTGAGTTAAATTACTGAAATAATGTGCAAAACTGATTAATTTTTTTTTTGTCTGTTTTAATGTTTCCAGCCCCAGGTGGCAGTCAACAGTTAGCTGTCATGAGTCTGGAGATAATTCGTACTCCTGGGGACTAGATAGGCTCCCCACATGAGATAATATATCTGCAGTAGACTGAGTTGTCATTCTGTTTCAGACATAACCTCTTGGAGTAATTGGTGAGATTATGGTAGCAAAGTCAGACACTGTGAGAAGGGGTCATACCTTATGGGCATACACATATTGACAAAAGTACTCAAGGTGACAGTGTGTGGTTGACTAAAGGTGAAAATGTAGCCATACCTTACAGGTACTTGAGTGATAGTTCTCTGATGGCACACAGAAGGTTGAAAGGACTTTAGGGAGCTATTAATCTCCTAGTGAGAGAAAAAGGTGCTTCTGCATGTACTTAAAAACATCAAAGCTAGGAAGCTCTCTTTAAACAGAGAGAAGTTGCAAATGTAAACTTACTTGATATTTACTTATACAGACAAGGTGTTATGATGGAGTTTCCTCCAAGATTAAGCATATGGATCCCCTAGGTCTATGTTTATGGTAATGCTTAGCTTGATGAAGTTTATATGTTAAAAACAAACTCTCTAAAAACTAAAAATGAAAGTGAACAACTCCCTCCCTCCAAGAAAAACTCAACAAAACCCTATCTATCTATCTATCTATCTATCTATCTATCTATCTATCTATCTATCTATCTATTTTGTTTCACCATTTTCAAGAGCTATTACTGAATAGCTGCATTTCCATAATGAAATCTCAATGTGTATATCTATGAAAAAAAGCTGTTATGCATAATTTTTAATTGACTCCTGGAATACTTTTGTTAACCAGGTGTCAGCAAGGCTTTCTTGCCTAGAATAGCCTTACAAAGTGGTGTTTAGAGTACCTAGTACCAGGTTTTATACACTTACTGGGAGAATAGTGTCTCCCCTGAGCGTTACGCAAAAGGAAAATACCTTTTTTTTTTGTGTATGTGTTCCTCAGTGAAAGTAACTTGGCAGTAAGGACGCTGGATCCAGTGCTGTGGTTATCAGTATGGTTAGATCAGATGTGATCTAAACATACAAATAGGTTAAGATTCCTTTAGGAGTTACATGGAATTTAAATTCCAATCTGGAATTATGTAGCTTTAACCAGTGATAAGGTGCCTGCCTCTCTGGAGTGGGACAATTTGGAGCGTAGGTGGATGCCTCATCAGTTCTAGTCAAGGTGTGGTTGTGGGCTAAAGGTGCGATTACTATCTGCTCATGAAATCTTAACATTAAAGAATTTGTAAGGAGATGTAGTTAAACTTAGGATGATAGACTCTTTCCCCATAATAAGCTTTTAGCATAGTATTTTATTTCTAAAAGTGGTAAATATAATATCGCTTTCATTCACTTTTGAAAAGGTGTTCCACCAGAAAATGTTTATGCGTTGCTCCCTGCTGCTTAGCTGATGTATCATTTATTATTTTATTACTATTTTCTTATTATATTAGCTCTGGCTTTAATTAGTACATTAACTTGCAACAACTGCCTCTTACTGTATTTTTAGCTGAATTATCTTTTAGTAGAAATAGTTTTTCCAGATGTTGGCAGAGTACCATGATCAGATAACCTTCAATAATTTTTTCTTCAATCAACTAATTAAGCTATGCTTCTTAAGTCTTTCAATAGAAAACATTGTAACAGTAGACCGGGAAGAAAAAGGTGAAGGCATTCTCACACAGTTCAGAAGAGCTTTCAACTAACGCAAGGGGGAGGGAGGGGGAAAGAGAATAATACAAAAGGAAGGGATTTTTTAAAATTTATTTTGACCATGAAAGTAAGCTTGCTGTAAACTGCTTGCAGGTTTTTGAGTTTAAGAAGCCATACCATGAGGGCATGAAAAATACTTGAGCACAGGATTGGAGCTTACCTGGGAGGGAGTCTGCTGGTTTAGTCATGTTTTCCAGAACTTCAGTTGATCCTTTAGCATTTTTCTGAAACCTTTCCAATTTTGCTGTTGGACATATTAAGATGAATTCCACGTTTCTGAAACCTGCCATATATCCCTTATGTTTTCCATGTGTTCTATGAAGTTACCGTTCTACACAAGGATGTAATTTGTATATGGGCATTGTACGTACTTTAACCATAACTTCTGCAATATTTATTTCTACTACTTTTGGAATAGAGCAAATATGTTGATTAAGACTATACAGTTTTAAGCTACTTTAAAGCACTAAGATATACCATATATAGTGAGTATCTGTTGATCCATTCAACTTTGCTTTAATATAAAGTGTCTAACTCATCCAGAGTCTTTTAAATCCAAGAAATAAATTATCTTTCTCATGTGGGTTTCCTCATAAATTTCCTCAAATCTACGCATATGCATAGTCCTGGATAGCACTCCCTCTTTGGACCACTTATTTATGATGTGCAAGAGACTGTTTTCAATTTTGTACTCCACTTCAACTGAAGAGGTCTTTTTAAATGTACTTTTACCTCTTTATCTGAGAACAGAAATAGAATGGCAGATTTCTTGTTACATGATTTGAGAGGCATCTGTAGATAAGTAAATCCAGTTCATTTCTGATTTCATTTCCTGCAAATGCTTGCGCTCCTGTTTCAGCAACCTGCCTCTGTACGTCTAAGTCACTTTGCTTTATTTGGTTTTACCAAAAGTATTTTTCATTTGGATCTCACAGCCCCTTTCCTTGTGCACCTAATTCACAGTAATACCTCCTTTTGTATCAGCACAGTCTATCACCAGATTAAGTATCACTTTTGTGAGTGAAGAACTATAAAACAATGTAGCTAGTGACTGAATTTTTGTAGGCCTATGTGTTAGGAAAATGAGGAGATAACCATGTGTATCTAATTACAGTTCATCTTCAGTCTTCATAGAGAATTTAAAGGATTGGCATCATTGGCTTCAAGCTCAGTGTCTTCTTGGGTTTTAAATGACAAATACTTCATACCTTTCTTAAGATCGAGCACTGTTTACATTTCTTACTCTTTCCTCTCTCTCACATGCAGTATAATGAGTTCTTCTCAACTTGGGTAGGGAATGCTCAAAAGATTTATCACAGACTACAGGTGAGAAGTCTTCCTAATTACTCAGTGGTAGGAATTACTTGTTTATCTATACATTGTTGAAGAGGAGATAATTAATTGAGAAAAGAACAAAAGTTTGTTGCATTATAGACTTTTTGATCAGCTATTTCTTCCATGTCTAAACAGACAGTTGATCTTGGGATACTGTGCAAGAATCAGGGGGCCAGAGAATGAGCAAGTGAGAGGAAGCCTGGCTCCATTTTTCTGAAATGGTTAGCACAGGTATCTGGAAAGCTGGAATCGCCAGTTGTAAGGACATTATTGTGCCTTCTTGTATTAATAGTTCAATTTAAAACATATAGCTACAGATAATTAGGATCATAAAATAATAAAGGTCAGGAAACATGATATAGGGTTCTTCCTTTCTAGCTGTCTGTCCTAACTTTTCAGACTATAAGTTTGTGATGTGTTCTGTATTTTTTTGAGTGTAGCTAAGGAGATTCTATTCTGCTGCATTCAAGTCAATTTCTCTAATCATTTACTGTGAAGATGAGCAAAATCACTGCTACTTCTGAGTGTCTTTTAAAAGACAGAGAACTGCCTGCCTTTTTTTTTCCTCCCCTCACACCTCCCCCCCACCCATGACTATGTGTCTCTTTCAGCACAGGATTCTGGGTTTCAGTTAAGAAACATGCATCATTCTGATTGAGATACTGAAGTTACAGAGTAATAATGGAAGCTGAGCCACAGATACTGCCAGGCATTTTATATTGTGTATTCATTGTTAGGGTCAGCTTGATATGCAGGCTTTGCAGCACCATTCTGAGTTGCTTGATGGGCTGGTTTTACGGTAAGCTCTTGCTTGTGTTAAGTATCTTTTTTTTTTTTTCTCTCCTCCAGAAAAAAGGTTCCATTCCAGGTGACCCTTACTATTGCAGTTGAAAAATACCTTTCTTTTGGAGGAGGCATAGATTTTTAGCTGCACAGAGGAGTTGGTACACAGTGTACATGATTTCCATTGCTAGTGCTTAAAGTGTGAGAGTGTGCTTCTAGAGGAGGGGTAAGGCAGGAATACTTCTTTTGGAGTATCAGTAATCCTAGATTGACCTAGATCAGTCACGGTGCCTCAGGTTGACTCTTTCCAATCCGCTAGGTAGGATAATACACACATCAATATGGTTTTGAATTCCTAGATAGTATTTTTCCTCTGGTAGCACTTGATTGTCTGAGTATGGAATTAAGAGTCCGAGTGGAATTTTCAGAGAGATCAAACTCAATCAAAAACGTATGTCTTAGTGATTTTTTTAAAGAAATTTAATTAGTGATTTTTAAGAAATTTGTGTGAAATGGTAGAAAAATACAGCCACCTTCTTGCAGTTCAGTTTTTCAAGTGGGAGTCTGATATTCTGGAAGATGAGTTCAGTTTAAAATATAGTATAAACTCTTTCCTTAGTAGTTCTGTGCTATTATTCTCATATTTGGTATGCTTGTAGCTGAAACCATTTCTTTGTAAAATCTGAAAGCCTGCTAGCTGGAAAAGCCATTAACAATCTAAAGTAACATTTTAAATGTTTCTCGTCTAGAAATGGGGTTTATGATGTGTGAGGAGAAAAGAATTAGCATGATAGTTTTCACAAACAGTAAGGTGTCAAATTTATCATGTTTCGGTAACTGGGACTTTAACAATTTATATAATAAACATTAACATGAAAATCTTAACATCAGTTCTTGCTGCTTTGTCTCTGGGTGACAGGCCTTTCTTGTCTGTCCCTGCAATTTTTGCCCAGAAGGTTGCATCTACTTAGGACTGACAACTGTGGTATACATATTTTCATGAGACCCTTTCCACAGAGGTATATAGTGTTCTCAGCATGCTCAATTTGGTGTCCTCTACAAATCATATGCCCTGGAAACACTGGATGTGAGAAGGCTGAACTGAACATATACAGGATCCAGCATGAAGACTACTTGCAAAGAATTTAAATGAAACTGAAGAAAAAAAGTGTTTCTGTGAGTTAGATTTAAACAGTCATGAAAGGAAGATGGTGTTTAGCCGAGTCTCTTTTCATTCTGCAACCAAGGTGATGCAGAGGATTCAACCACAGAGAGTTTGCAATAACTGTAATTTTTGGATGAAACATACCCCGTGTATCAGACAAGATTACAGATAGTCTGATGGGCTTGAAGCCTAACACATATAAACATAAACTCGTAACTGCTAGAAGGATCCTAAATTTAAGGGAATATTATAATTCCAGTACCATACTGGGGACACTAAGGTAGTCTGCAGCAGATTTTAAATGACTGTAGGCGTGGTGAAAAGAGACTAGGCTGCAGAGTTCAAGCAAATAATTTATCTGAACTTCACTCATGGGTTTAACTGCAAGGTTCAAACAAACTTCACTCAAAGATCTAATAAGCCACTAGTATGTGTTTTCACGGATACAGTGGAAGAATGCACTGTTACAATTTAAAAGCAAGAATACATTATAACAACCCGGAAAGCATGCAAAATATTAGATGTGTGTTAGTTAAATTACCTGCCTTTGCAAATTTACAGCATGCTAAATATTCACTTACCCCTCCAGGTAAGAGGTCTCAATCCCAGAAAAGTGACCTTAACTGATGTCCTGACCAAGGGGGAGGGATCTCCATGCAGGCAAGATATAATTCCTAATTCCTAACTGGAACCTTAGGGTTTTTATTCCCTAATTTACATGACTAGGTGCAAGACTACACCTGATTGTGTATCTGCCTGGATACACAAGTTTGTTGGCTGAAACTGAAACCCTCCAGGTTGACTATCTTACTTTCTCAGGCAACTGAATAGTGGTTTGAATTGAGGTTCAGGGTATATTATTTGTAAGGGGTTTTCAAGGCTCAGCCCAGGTTTCAGTTTTTTGCATCGTGAAGCACTGCCCTGTTTGGTCTGTGGCTTCTGGACAGCTTGGGGCTGAAACCTCCCACTATGAGTTGCCTGCATGCACTAGATATTACTGAAACTTTTTACACACTACAATCTAGTTGATCTATACATTACGTTGCTTGGAAAAAAAAGCTGTTCTCATTTCTCATGGATCTTGCTCTGCCACTCTCTCTAACCCTGAGTTGTAAGGTTGTTATGAACATTTAATCTCTTAAACCATGTTATGTAGATTGTCACTAGTCTCTTATTGGTCAGCATGCCTCACTAATATGGCAAAACAGCTAACAGGATGCAGTGCACTTGCTCACTCTAGGTGCTTAATTGACTGAAGTGAGAAGGTTGCCAGAAAGTCTGAAAAGAATTTGATGAAATTCTTACATGTGTTTTCCTCTTCAGAGTCTCCTGAAATAAGGTACTTAAACCATAGAGTACTATGAATGTGTTTAGAAGTACAGTGAGAGAGAAGAGATTTTGGTTTAGGATTTCATAATTGAATGGATTGAGGCAGGAAGGTGGGGGAAAGGAGCTTAATTTTTGTTCTTTTTCTTTGTACATGTGCCAGTGCTTTTGTTAGTAATCGAGTTCCTTTGGTTCCCATAACATAGTTACCCATCTGTGTCTGCTGTAGGGTGGGGGGAAGTCAAGGAGAAAAATGCATTAATGAAACTGTCAACTTTGAATTTCTGGAACTCGTTTCAAAGTCTTTAAAAATAATACCAGGTTAACACTGTTTCTAATCTATGGGCAAAATGCAATTTTAGAAGAAAAATATTATATAAATTACGTAAAGGTCAGAAATCAACAAATTGGTCTAATGCAGACAACACTCAAATCCTGAGTTTCTTCATGACCTCTGTTTCCTTTTGCACAGTTCCCAGCTGGTCCCACTTGGTTATACCTAGATTCTCTTTACTTTTGTGATCTCCTTTGTTTCATGAATTCTGTGTAGTGATTATCAATGATTATCAATGTAGTGATACATTTGTTCATATGAAAGGTAGTCTGTTGAGAGTTATTCTGGTGGGGCGAGTCTCTGAAAGCAAACTTCTCTTTGCCTTACCTTCAGGTATTCATCTCCAGCATCTGCTGAAGTTTCCTCTGTCTCACATGCAAATTTACTCACATTAATTTCAAAAGATCATAAATAGTTTCTTATTACAATGAATTATTTTTATATCTGTATTTTTACTGGAAAGTAAATGAATTGTTTCTCTTACTTTCAGATGGGCACCTTTAAGGCACATGATGGTGAATATTTTTTAGAACCTCTGATGAAAGCAGATGGAGGTGAACATGAAGATGAGCATAACAAACCACATCTTATATACAGGCATGAAGAACTTAAAAAAAAGGATCAGAAATCCCATAAACCTTGTGAAGTTTCAGGTATAGTCATACTTTAAATTTCAATGTGACGTTTTCAAATGTCAGATGATTTTAAAAAAAGAAAAACGAATATTTAATTTATTTTTTGTAAGTAATACTTATCTCCAGATTATTCCTGTAGAACATACACATTTCTTTCATGTAGGTTTGGCAGCCATTTCGTTTTTCTACCAGTGATTAATTCAAATGTAGGACAAAAAGTGCATGTTAAAAAAAACCAAACAAAACCCAAAAAACCACAAAACAAATCGTGATATTACAAGAGCTCTCTGGGTTTTCTTTTACACCTACATCCTGTCATGTGTCAATATTTAAAGAGTGAATCCATGGTAATTGTTGCTTATATTGACAAAAGATTATGAACAAGTCTGACAGATAATACAGGACAAGGACATCTGTCTTCCTTAATAATGGAAGTATCTAATATTGCCCATTAATGTAGATTTTTTTTGTCCTTATGAGTATTTTAATAAAATATTCATACTCCATATTCATAATATTTAGTTTTATTTAAAATAAACGAAAGTAAAGTAACTTACAAGCATACTATTAGGATATGTGACAAGGGAATGGTTGTACTGTCATAGCTTCACAGTATAGAAGTTAATCATTAAGCAAAGTAACTTGAGGGAACATGTATGGTGAAAGTGACTATGAAAGACAAAAAGTCTTTATTAATACCATGAAGGAGTGAGTAGAAAGCACTGTGCTTTAAACCAATACGTTTTTTGGTGGGGCAGAAAACTTTCAGTAGTTGCTTTTTGTAGTTGTTCATGCATCTCCATAGTCAGAAAACATGATGCAAGAAAGGCACCTGCAGCTGCCATCAAAGTACAAAAATTAGACAAAGGAGCGGGATTAGAAACATTTTTAAATAAATCCTATGTACCCACAAACTCATTCAAAATACAGAAATAGCATCTGCTTCAGGATATGACGATGTAGAATCCTTTGAAGATCCTGCCTGAGCAATTCACTTCTTCAATTTTACTATTATACCATTGCCATTTTTAAAGTATTTTTCATTGTGTTGGAAACACTTTTTTTTTTTTCCTAGTGACATAAATGCTTTATTTTGCTTTTGATAGAAGTGCATGGGCTTCATTTATTGGGCTTCAAAAAAACCACAAATGGGTGGAGATTCACAACAGAAGAAAGCAGCCTATACTTGGTTCAGTTTGGCATTTAGAAACATCCTGTCTAATGAAAATTCTACAGCTTTCATGAGCCTGAAATCTCTGTTTTTGCATCTTGAATGTGCTTACACTTCAGGAATGTTTAAGCAAGGCTGAGTGCATAAATATGAATATCTGAAGAAAAGGAAAATAATAACATTTCAACTTTATTTTCTTAAGGAATATCTGTCCAGATGTTTGAAAATATAAATTGCAAAAATGAAGCTGTAGCTTAGGTGGCTAATATTAAATTTTGGAAAATTCTTAAAACATATTTTATACTCAAAAACAATATGTTGAGAATTCTGCTTTTCCATAGATACTAAGGCCAAAAAGCAACGATTATGATCATCTTGCATTCAATAAGTTATAGTGAAAGGTATTTCTTTTCTTTAGCTATATTTTAGGAAGCTGATGCTATCTATTCATTTATTGTCTATGCAGAACAAGGAGTTAGTACTTTGTTTGAAAAATCTAGCAAGTGGTGTTCTTCCTGATTCTCTTTTTAATGGTGAATAATATGTACTGAACCAAAGTAGAGGTCTTTCAGTTTGTTGTGTGAATTATTTTTTCTTTCTGTGTTATGTATGAGAATTCTATTAATATAAGCAACCTAGTGTAAGAAAAAGGCTCCAGGAATATGGTCATTTTCCCTCTTCATTTATTGGAGCAACTGCAAAAGATTGTGACCCAGGGATTACTGTCTTTGGGGGGAGTGAAGTGGCAGAAGTGTTTATGGAGAAAAACTTTGTGGTGTTGTATTTATGTCCTTCTAAAAAGACTAGTTTCCTTTAACACTAATCTTCCCTCGTTATTCACATCCCCCATTCAAGGAGGAACAGTATGTCTCTTGCAATACTTGAAATCATGAGAATTATTTTTTTTCTCTAGTAAGTGAACCTTGATGGTGGACATATGGAGAAGCGTAGCGTTCAGTACATCATTTTAGTTTGAAATTGGACCATAATAAGTACTTCTAAAATTCTCAAACTAATATTTTCCTCACCCTATACTGGTTTCTTCTAAACTAATTTTCTGGTTAATTTTTCCATCAGCAACCCTGGTACAAGCCTTACTCAGATCAGAACAGGACATCTGCTGCATTTCCTTTATCTATAAATCCTGTTTCTGTAATACAGGGAAGTTCAGCTGAGTTTGCGGTAGTAAGGTTTTGATAAATAAGATATCTATAACTCATCCATTTGTTGAATTTTATTTTTATGTACTTATTGTGTTTAAACAAAATTTATTTGTTCTGGTATTGAGTTTTTCTTGACTGCTCCATAAACTTAGGATGTCTTTAAACTCCAACTTTACATAGAGAGGTTGTTTCCCATTTTGCTAGTGCTCTGAAATCTTGGATGCCTTCTCTGACTTAGTAAAGGTAATGTGCATATGAAGTTGCTTCAGCCAGTTCCTTTCAGTCTGAACACATCTAATATATGTAGGTACTCACAAATAAGTTCCTTTCCAAAGCTGGTCCCCAAATTCTTCCCTCAGTACATTTAGTACTAATACATTTTGCAGTTATTACAGCTATATTTTGTGACTGACTTTAGGACAATTATTCAGCAAACTTTAAGGTGCTTGCTGTTGTCCCTTTGCTGTTGCTTTTTGGCTATATTGTGCCCTAACTTTAAAGAGGACAGATTACTGACCTGTGAAAAGTACCTCAGTTTCTGGATGAGAGCTCTTCCCTTGAAACATGGAATACATAGATTTAAATCCTCTCAAGCTGAGGGTGGCAGACTTGGGATCTCTGAATTCTTGAGTCAGTGCTGTAGTGATTAAGTCATTAGAATAAAAAGATTAGGAGACATCCTTTGCCAGCTACTTTTTAAGAGGAAATCTAGCTTCCAGAAAGACAGTGGAGGTTTGTTCTGAGGGAGCTGAAGGGCCTAGTTAGGTGCTTAAGTTCTGGAGACTAGTGAGAATTCAGATACGTTTCTCAGTTCAGTGTTCTTGTGGGCTATTGCTAAGGTGACTTCCTGATCAATGCATGGATTATATATCTCAGGCATTAGAAGCTTCTGGTGGCTGGACACTACAGCATAATTAGAAGTATTATGGTACTTAGTTTGGAGGTATCTGAGTAGGTTCTATATTTACTTTCAAACCTGATCCTACATAATGAATATTAACTGCAGGCCCTGGTGTATACTTGCTTTTGAAGTAAACTCCATATTTATGTAAATATAATGTGATATAAATGAAAAAGTCAATAGGGACTTGAATTCAGGACTCAGGCCTAGTCTTTGTTATGATTTGTTTTGATTTGATTCTGTTGGTGTCAAAGGTGTTTGTGTAAAAAAAAAAAAAAAAAAAAAAAAAAAAAATTTATTTTGTTCGATTAACTTGTTTCCTTTGCCCTGTCTAATCTGTAGTGCTTATCACCTTCCAGCCTGCCTGTTTGGATTATACTGCATTCTAGGAACTGTATAATACTGCTCTTAACTAATTTTTAATAATCAATCCATATCTGATAGAGCTACATGATAATGTAGAAGATGTCTAATTTGATCTTCCTGTTACAATCTTTCATGTTTAATATTTTTTTTTTAGTTCTTGCACTGGGTCATAAATACAAGTTCATTTTGTCTATTTTGGGCAGCCTTTTGCCTTAAATCATTTTTTAATTTAGAAACTGCATTCAACAGTTTATTTATTTAATTTTTTTTCAGAGAAAGAATTGAAGAGCACTTTATTACATTCAACCTTCAGTTTAAATCAAGAGAGAAATGTTTTACAGAAGTCTCTCAGTTTAGAGTATGCTTTAAATAACCTGTCTATAGAGAATGGTGGCAGCCCACATTCCAGGAAAAAACGTTTTCTTTCCTATCCAAGATATGTAGAAGTGATGGTTACAGCTGACACCAAAATGGTTCGTCACCATGGGCAGAATTTGCAGCACTACATACTAACACTGATGTCAATTGTAAGTAAACTTAAGTATTAGCAATTACAGTTATTTCTGTTCTGTTGTGTTTGTGTTGTTTTTGTTTTTTTCTCCTGCAAGTCCCTGTCTTCTGGTTTGACTAAATTCTGTATTAAAAGAATGAGATTATGTAAGTATTAAAAAAATAAATAAAAATAAAGGGGCCAAAACATGGATCTTTCTAGTTTAACAAAGTAAAATGTGTAGGTGAAATGCTGTGACCTATTCCCTGTTGCATTAGAAGAATTCTTAAGCTTCAGTGAGTTAAACGTATGGATTAATTAGAGCAGGCAGAAGTTAAAAGCATTATGAAAAAATGCTTGATTATAGTAATCTTAGTTTGTCAAGTAATTTCAAAGTAATATGGGTCAGACTTTGAGTTGGCATCATTTTAGTTGACCTCTTTCTGTGGTGAGTTCTTGCTTGAACAAAAGTCACTTCTTGTATTGATTCAAGATGTAGTAAGCTCAAGATATCAGTAAGTTTTATAAAATCAAAAAGCTTTTACCATGACTTCCTAAAAAATGGTTCAACAGATAAGGCATGTTGAAATCCTCTGCATAGTAATTACTTCTAGATTTGTCCTTCCATCTATTTGAGAAGCTTAATTTATATGAAAGAGCATCTAACTTTGGGCTTGCGAATTAAGATGCCTACATATAGATATCTATGGAGATACCTGCTTTAAATAATAGAGAGCTATTTACTTGACCAGTTATAGACATCTACTTTTGGATGAACAGAATAACTCTATAGTTTCAACTGGTATTTGCTTCAAAGGAGTGTGCAGTGCTATTTAAGAATCCATAGGACATCTGAGTTGGCCCCAGCTGCTGCTTCACAAAGGTGTGCAAGTTGGTAGATCATGTGTCATATCTGCCATTCTGTTATAGGTGTCTAATAACCTGTAGCATCTGAAGTGACACTAGATGCTCTATAATTAGGCAACTGAACTTAATTCTGCTCACTCTATTGTGTGGATTTCCACCCAGTTGCAGTGGAGGTGCTATCACCTCTTTCACAAATGTAGGTACCTAAATTTAGTAGGTGAACCAAAAGTAATTTCTTTAGTTGGTTTAGAAGAAAAATAATTAAATTTTAATGAGATTAATAAAGTATGCTAAAGTCTTCTGATTATTTTTTTAATTTTGTTTTTGTCTGGTGGCAGTGGTGTGAAGGTCTTAAAGTTCATGTATTAAAAAAAAAATCATTATTAAAAGGTGGATTTTTTTTCTTTAACTTATAGTACGGACTGAGTTTGGAATTCTTTTAGAAAAAAACGATCACAAAGATGCCACTTTTTATAAGGTTACTTTAATACAGATCTGTACTAAGAAACAAAATGAAGTAGTCAAAACATTATTTTAAAATGGAAGCTGTTTTCTTTTTCAAACTTTACAATAATATCAAATGGAACATTTATTGTAAAATTTTCATGAGGCACTGTTCTGATTATAGCTAATGTAACTCCTGATGTTCTTTAAGAACACTGTTCCTGCATCTGTAGAGGTTGTACATTCAACCAGTATTCCTTACAGTGCAATGTTTCTTGTGGCTTTTTACTTAGGTAATTGTAAAGAGGATATGCATTGTATAATCGTGCTAAAGGAAGTCTATATGTGTATGTATGAGTGAAAGAATACTAATTCTTTGCTAAAAAGCTTGTGATCTCATCCTTGCACTTGCCTATCTATACTGTAAAACTGGGGTTTAGGGCAGTTATTGCTGGCTTTGGGGTAATGGCATACAATAAAACACTAAATTTTTAATATGAATCTAATATCTTTGAATACCACAGTAGATAGTAAGATGTGTAGCTGGCATCTTCTGGCAGCTCTTGTTCCACATGTACATCTGCTACATTGGAACAAAAGATTAAGATACTATTTCTAGAAATGTTCAGCTTTCACAAATGCAGATTCTTTTTTAAAATATAAAGTAATACTTTCTTTACAGTCCAGTTAATTTTCTTCCCACCCTGCCAAGAATACATAGCTCATATCCCTTCTCCTTGAAGCATTTCAGCAATTTCATAGGACTACAGAATAATCTCTAAGGGACTGTTAGAAGTCATCTGATCCAACCCTCTGCTCACATACATCGCTTTGTCAAACAAATCAAATAATGGACATGAAAATAGTCTTCAGTCTCTTCTTTTCCCTTCCTTATCTTTACCCATAAGTTATTTTTTTAGTAAGCTAGTAATAAATAGGAAATAATAGGAATAGGAAAAAAATACTACCACTCATTGCTCTGTAATGTGTATTAGAATTCCTTAGTATTTCTTAGTCATTTCTTGACTCACAGCCTATTAGTGTTTAATAGAACCATTATTAGTCTTATTTCATTACTCATAAAGGGAAGAAATGAAACTACTAAATTTTATCCTTTCTGCTGTTATACAGATAGCTTTGATTATGAAATTTAATTGGTACTTTTGTCTGGTCACGCAACTTCTCCTGTTACAGGAAATAGTCAGGTTACTGGCATTTTAAATAAATCAAGCACTATACTCCTATAATAATTGTGAAATTTCTAAGGATATTCCATTTTGGCTTGGATTTTAAAGAAACCTAAAAAGTTTAAGCATATAAATCCTGTTAAATTGTAATGAAATGTAGACATCTAGCTCCCAGAAAAACCTTTGAAATCCTGGCCCATTTTTGTTTGCTTACTTTTTCTTTTTTTGGGCATCAACAAAGCCACCAAAGTCAACTTGCTGCTATAGGATACTGTTTTATGAGTGGAAAATAAGAACTGAAATAAACTGCTAAATATTTTTAGGGTTTTAAGTGTCTTGTCACTCATCCAATTCAACCTGAAAAGGCTTAACTCTCAGCATGTAAGTAATCCCATTGAACTGGAACTGGAATGCATTTTCTCATTTCTTTAAAATGGCAGAAATCCTGGCAAGATGAGTATTTACAGTATTTACACTATGTCTTGGAAATACTTACGAGATCTGATTGAAATATGTGTTTAAAAGTACCAGGAATACCTTTGCTATAGGACTTTATCAAAACTTTTTGTATTGAAATACAATAAAGAGTGGCATTATATAATGTGAAATGATAAGTAAAATAATATTGAGATCTGTGGTTGCTTAACTTGCAGTGTTCTTTCTTGTTCCCCCAAGTGCTGCATCAGCAGAGCAGGAAGTAGGTACTGCTTTAATAGATTTAGTAGCTGGGGGACTCAATCTTAAGCATGTTGTTGTGACAGTTCAAAGTCCCTGACATGAAGGCTTGATTTTAGCAGCTGAGATAATTCATTAAGACACTTGCGTTTACTGCAAAAGCACCAAGACCTTATCAAATCTGATTCCATGATACATTTTGAGGTACCATCCTCATTTTCTGTTTCGTGTACCTGAATATTGACATCTTTTAAAGAAATACACTGCTTACATAGTTAGTTTGGTAGCAAAAAACTTCTTAGTCCGCTTGCAGCGGGAACTTGGTAATCTTGCCTTTCTGAAAAGAAAACTTGCCATATGAAACCACCTGTGGTAGGGCTATCTTGGTGAGCTTAGATCATGAACTTGGCTGACTGCCTAGTCATGTGAGTACTAGAGTTGGAGCAGGGGAGGAGGGCAGCCGTTCATTCAGGGAGAGGAGTGAGACAGCATCAATTTATATCACTCAACTTGCCATGAGATGGTGGAATCATAAAACAGCATTATGTAATGGTAAAATAGTGCCATTATAGCATGGTTTTAAAAGCTGGTATTTTTAATCTTGATTGAGACAGATTCCTGACTTGGGCTGCACATAAAAATGGCTTTGACTCTCCATTGTTTTGTTCTTTGTGTAGTCTTTCAGATCTGTACAAATCAAGGTGGCAATGAAGTACCTTGAAATAGTTACTGTCATTTTAGTAATGTTTTGTGGATACTGTAATTTACTGAAATGTAAAATGTAAGGCAGTGAGTAACAGGTCTTGACAGCAAAAAAAAAAAAGTTCTAGTTTTGTTTATACTTTTATTTTTTTTTGCCATTCTGACAGCTGATCATCAGCAATGTTTGTGAAATATTTTGTGTGGAAAGACTCCGTGCACCAGCGTGCTGTCCCCATCATTAAAAACCACCCAAATGATTTTGTTCTAATGCATGTGGGATGAAGTTAAAGAATGTTTTTATACTTTCTTTGCAGCTCATACCATACAACTGTTAAGAGTTCATTTTTCCATAACACTCTGGGAAAACAGATGCATATTGGCATTTAAGAGTATGTCACATGCTGATTCTGCCAGGTAGTTATCATTTACAAATAGGCAGTAGGCTTGAAAATTTGTAGGTTAATAAATTCATTTGTATGACTAGCATCTGCAAGGCAATAAATATTTTTCTTAAATGCAAAATCTAGTCATGAGTGTATTGCTCCTCGCATCTGTCACTTAAAGTATCAAGCCTGTATTTCACTTCTTTTTTCACTCAGATCAGTGATCTAATGCTGCAGGAATGTTCAGTGCTTTTTATCTCTTATTCAGTGAAATCTAGAGACCCGGTACAAAGGCAATTGTTTCTTGCTTAAGCTCTACACCTTATTGTGTTTCTTCTCCTGTATGTATACAACCATGTGATCACGTGCACTTGAATGTGGTTAAAATGAAAATGGATATTTTAATTATACACCAATGAATACCCATAGCTGGAAACAATTATTTTCAAAGTATCATTCATACAAAATTCTCTGAGCTAGACTTTTTGCTTGTCTTGACACAGAGAGATATATATGCACATATGGGTATTAAAAAACCCTACTATTTTTTAAATTGACTATCCTTGTGTTGCAGCTCCAGTATGCCTGTATATTTTATATCTTAATGTCCCATACCTCACTACATCTTGAAGTCCACCAGCTAATACAGAGGTATTAGAGCCAGTAGTGTGCCTGGGTGGCCAAGAAGGCCAACAGCATTCTGGCTTCTATCAGAATTAGCGTGGCCAGAAGGGCTAGGGAAGTGATTGTCACCCTGTACTTGACACTGGTGAGGCTACGTTCAGTTTTTGGGCCTCTTGCTACAAGAAGGACAGTGAAATGCCGGAGCATGTTCAAAGAGGAACAAAGCCGGTGAAGGGTCTAGAGCACAAGTCTTCTGAGGGTTGGCTGAGGGAACTGGGGTTGTTCTGTCTGAAGAAAAGGAGGCTGAGGTGAGATCTTACTGTGCTCTACAACTACCTGAAAGGAAGCTGTTACAAGATGGGAGTCAGTCTCTTTTCCCAAATAACAAGTGATAGAATGAGAAGAAATGGCCTCAAGTTGCACCAAGGGAAGTTTAGACTGAACATTGAAAAATTTCTTCACTGAAAGGTTTGTCAAGCACAGGAATAGGCTGTCCAGGGAAGTGGTTAATACCCTGGATGTTTAGATATGCTGCTTTGGGATGTGGTTTAGTGGTGGACTTGACAGTGTTAGGTTGAGTTGGACTTGATGATCTTAAAGATCTATTCCAACCTAAGTTATTCTTTGAAAATTTGCAGTATGCAGACAGTCATGCTGCCCGTCTTTACACCTCACTGCTTTTAGTAGTATTTACTGCTACTATAACCTAGGTAGTGGTGGTTGTTATTAATTAGATATGTAACGATTAGACTAACACTTGTCTCTGACTTTCTCCTCAGTAGTACAGGGTTCAAGGTCTGTCTCTGTGGTGAAGCCCTGGTAGTGTTTTAATTCTGATAAAGCCTTTGCTCTAAGCTACCTCGTACTCGTCTTGTGTATAAGAAGCTGTCATTTTTCCAAGGAATTTGCCAAGAAACACTCATATGTCTTTCTCCAAGTAGCTTCCAGTGGCTAGAGAAGCCTGGCTATGATTGTGCCTCATGAAATGATCTTTTCAGGTATTTTCTTTTAGATACTGAAAGGAAGAATGGGACATCTGAGCTGTACATAATGATGTTTGATGTGATCTAATAGCCTTGGTGCATATTTTCATCAAAAGGCTGTAAATGATGATGACTAAGTAACTAACTGAGTTATTGCAATATCAAAGGGATATCTTTACAGCCACCTCAGTCCCAAGTTAGAGATAAGACAGAGCATAGGCATTCCTGTCTGGATGACTCAGACTTGAAAAGGGCTGTATTCTTTCTTTTTGCCTCCACTAGAGGACAATAGGCAATCATCTGGAACCTCTACTTAGTTAACTTAGGGGATAGTAGATTGAAGAGGATTTTGATGAGGGGTTGGGAGATGACCTAAAACTCACAGGGGCGGAAAAAGTGCTAACTCTGAGGTGTGTAGGTACACTTGTGCAACTTTGCATGAGAAGTCTCTGCTGGCATTAGGTTCCACTGGTGAAAGCACAGGTTTGTACAGAAGTATGGATGGAACAGAATAGGAGTAACACCAGCAGAAATAACACAGCTCTTTCTCATTCTTTCAGTGAAGCAGTAAATGCTGATGACTTCTTTATCTCCTGACTTCAGACAATTCTGGGGTCTTACGAAACGTATGACAGAATCAGGATATGACAATGGAAGAGCTGAAGGAGAAATCTCCCAGAATATGGATATCTTACATCCTTTCAGCACTACAGTGATAAGAGATTGTTGGAGTCTGCAGAAGACATGTGAGCTAAGAAGTGATACCATGTTTCTTTACAGGGATAAGAATGTTTGTATTTTCCTGGTACTGTGGTTGTGTGTAACAACCGAGGAAAGAAAATGAGGTCTTGTGATACAACATTTAGGAGAAAAGAGCAGAGGAAGTCCAATTCAATTTGGATATATCATTTACTTATCTTCCAGCCTCTAGATGTAATTTCTTATTTACTAGCACATTTTCTAAGTAGGGCATTTTGCCACAGTTCACATTCCTAGTTTAAAGCACAGTAACAACAGGGATCTCAAGAGAAACTAAACCTTGTTGTGACTAAGTTGCTTCCAGTCACTTGGCAGCCATAGCTGTGGTGATGACAAGATCTGGCTTAGTCTTTGAGAATTTCATGAAAATTAAAGCTGTGATCCTTCCACTGAAAGGTAACTAGCTAAATGGTTTTTTTAATTATTCCCCCCCACCCCCCCACCTTGCTGTGCATTCTGAACAGTTCTGTGGTGTGGATGCTAGTTTTAAGAGTCTGAAAAACTTCTTGAAAGTAATTTCTTTTTGTCTTGGTTATTATCTCCAGCTTCTTTGAAGCCTGGATTTAGATCACTGTAAAACAAGTATATCTGGAAATTGTAAAACAATGGTGTATTCTATCAAATTCTTATCCCATTTCATCATCCTTTTTCTTGAATGCTTCTAATAATAAAGCATTGAAAGTAGTATCCTTAGAATATGGGCGCAGGGAGCTCTTATTCCCCCCACCACTTTTTTTTTTTTTTTAAACTAAAAAAAAAAGTCATATTCCAGATCTTTGATACTTCCCTGCTTTGATTTATCATTTCAAGTCTCAGTTGACTTTAGCCTGTGCAGTTCCCAAGGTAAATCTTCAAGTTTGGTTTTTGGTTTTCACCCTCAGGATCTTTCTCTTCACATGTGTTCAGCCAGCCTGCAGAGTATACATCACTTCACTGGTAAGGGCATCTAATCAGCACAGTCTGGCTCTTTCAGGTTTTGAAAGCAGTGGTAATAACTAGATGGTGGAATGTCATGAAAGTATCTGAGAGACAAAGGATCCATACTTTGACTCAAACATAGGGTTCATGAGAGCAGGGTTACTTGTAGGTTTAGCGCAAACTTACCTGTTTCCACTATGAGAGAAAGTATTCAGATTCTGTCAAGAACTGCTGGCCTCACTCAGTTTAGTGACATTATTTAAGCTCTCAGATGTTCCCCAGACAAAGGGAGCCAGTAGATAATTCAGATGGTACATGGATATGGTGTTGAAGGTCCTGCAACATATTCGCTTCAGGTGTGCAATGTTATATTCTTTCTTCTTATACTTATTCAGTCTAATGCATTTCATCTGAGGTATGAGGAACTTGTATTGGATTTTAAAGAAACACTTCTGTTCATATATTCTAATGGACGTTGTGCCAACAGGCACGAAGGAGGACATCTGACTCTTGGTTATGAAGAAACACTTCTGCTCATATATTATAAACAGACATTGTGCCAACAGGCACGAAGGAGGACACCTGACTCTGGATTTTGTGTTGTTTTCTTTGCCTTCCCTGTGTTCAGATTTTCTTAGCAGATAACTTCAACAGATAACACTTGCATAACAGTAACAGGGTTTTTTTCAAGGGACTATTAATGTACATGAGGAAATATCCATCAATTACAGTAATAGCATTTCTTGTTCTTGTTTGTGGTTAAGTTTTAATCGCAAGAAAGCTCCAGCTTGTACTCTTTGCCCAGATCATTGTGATCACCCAGGATCGAAAATGAGTGGTCCTGAACACAGTCTTGAACACGTAATTTAAGAAACTGAGGGGTGAAGTTGCGCTGAAGGTTGATAGTTGCATTTTAGATACTTGGTGTTAGCTGAACCTAGTTAAACCCTCCCATCCAGTTCTCAATCCCTTTGCTTATTCTACCTAATATATAACCTTGTAGAACTGGACAAAACTTGTATTGGTTTTTGTCCATTGTGTCTAATGTGACTACCTCAACTGACCCGCATGCTCTTTGCTTGACAGCCAGTGAAATGCAGCTGTTCCCTGAATTTCAGAGCTTTCTGTTCTAAAACAAGACATAAGCTAGACTGATTTACAAGTTAGTTGAAAGATGTTCTCTAGTGGCCTTCTGTCATGAAGGCACTGCATCAGTGGATAAGGGAGCAGTTACCTGTTCCGTAAAAGATCTTTCTGTTAGTGCTGTATGCATGTAATCTTCTTGTATAGGTTTACACTGTAACAAATTGTTGTAAGTGGCTCTTGTATCTGCTTAAGTGGTGAGAGAGTCAATCCTCAAGACAAGCATCTTCACAGTATAAGCTAAAGATCCTCGCAGATGTCACTTCAGATTCCTCTCTGATGTGATTTTTGAATGCCATATGAACCAGTCTTTGGTTTTGTCTTTGCTAAAGAGAAATAAACTGTGAAGTAGTCAGGCCGGGATTAATCTCCGCTAGCCTCATGTATCTGAAAATTAGACATCTCATTTCCCTCCCTAATAAAAGGTTAAACATATGAAATAACTTAACTTTAATGTCTTATATGAAAATACATATATCTAAATACGTGTCTTCAGATGGTTCATTCTTTCTCCATTTACTGTTGAAGGAATTTAGACAGCACACTTACTGTTAGTTACATGAGCTGAGATGAATGTGATAATGGCATTGTTATTCTAAGGTGACAATTCATTCAGGATCATACCTTGACTGTTATATTTCATGGGGAGGATAAGTATCAAGAAATATGCTTTCTAGGTTTATCAAAGTGGATCTCAAACTGTAACAACATATTATGAGCTTGGTGTTTTGTGATAGTTTAAAAGTAGTTTTGATAGTAGCAAAATGGTAGTTTATTCTGTTAAAATTCAGATAATCCCTTCTGCCTAAATAGTGCTCCAGCCTTTACAGGTACTTTTTCTTTGATGAAGGTATTCTTAATGTTTCTATGCCTAATTGAGCTCTCCAGTGAGTACTTCAGAGATGCTCCTTATTCCCCCCTCAGAATAATGGGACACTTGCTGGTTAGTAAGCAAGACTGGAGTCTGTATGGAATGAAGCTATGCTGCTCTGAAATGTGCTCTCCACATGGATTCCAAAACTCAAGCTCCTTCCCTGTCCTTATCAAATCCTCTATTTCCAGCTTGTGCATCAACAAAAGAATGAAGGACAAGGCTCCAGTTTAGAGAAAGGGAGGGTATGGATTGGAAGCCAGTGTTCTCTGAGTTCCAACTTTTAGCTGTATTACTCAGTCTCAGGTATGTAAGATTCTTACACAGCAAGGCTGTGGCTTCACAAGCAATTCGAGCCAGTTCAAAGGTAGGTTACTTTTGAAAGAAGTCGGTTCTGCACCATTCCGTCTGCCAGCACCTGTGTCAGAGGGGCTGCACCAGGCATGAGATCATGCGGATCAATATAACATGATACAAAATAACCCCAAACAAATCAAACCACAAAAAAACCCCAAACAAACAATACTAACAACAACAACAAAAAAACAAACAACAACAAACCAAAACCAACCCACCCCTGTTTGGCAACTGGATCAGTTCCTTGATCCTGTTACTTTTGTAGCCTTGCAGCCTTAGCACAAGCCAGAAGGGAGGAAAGCCTGTACTTCTGTGTTTGGTGGCAACTCTTATTTAGATAAGGCTGTCATTCAACAACTGCTTTAAGCCAAATCGTAGAATCTGTGTGGATGGGATGTCTTGAAGCTGTTATTGAGAATTAATAAACTTTTTGCTGCTTTTATGAAGAATAACTTTCAAAGTGGTTCACTCTGGTGTATGGAAATGACTCAGGATTTTTACTGTCTGCCTGCAAGACTGTATATAAAAATGCCTGTTGGGTATGTAAATATGGATGTTATGAATAAGGAAAGAAACATTTCTATGTGTCATGTATGTTTTCAATATAGGTTTACAACTCAATACAGCTTCCATTAAAAGCAAGGGCAAAAAACTTCCTGGTTCAAAGTTGTTTTCTAAAACCCTCTAATATTTTACATATTGATTCTACAAATCATCTGCATAATCTGCCTTACGTCTGTGACAGTTGCAGCAATATTACTTTTGTTCTTTCTTTGATATTTTATCAATAAACTACAGGTTTTATGGTGTATAATAAATATACTTTTTACAGTAGCATTTCAGTGTGGTATTTAAGTGTTTGAAAATGAAGATAAAATTACTGTTCTTTGGATATTAAGAACTGGGCATCTGTTCTGGGCTTTTCGCCATATCCTTTGGTAGAAAAGTACAGATGGATGCATGAGATGTCCGTTGTGAAGTAAACTTTTTTTTGATAACTTGTTTTCAGGACAAAAAATGATATGGTTTTCAGATCAGTTTAGCATTCCAATCTTCTGAATTTTTTTCTTTTTAGGTTGCAGCAATCTATAAAGATTCAAGTATTGGAAATCTTATCAATATAGTTATTGTAAAATTAATTGTAATTCACAATGAACAGGTAGGAAAACTAAAGATTTTAAAGATTTTTTTCTAATAGAGGAAACAAAATGCGTGAATATGCATTGTAATTACAAAGCTAATTTTTTTTTAGTTTTAAATACAAAATATTTCCTTTAACTATAAAATTTTGTTTTAAAATAGGAAACTAGATGTCAAATGTGAGGTTAACTGCAGAGCCTTGATTTAATGCCTATATTTTCCCATCTGTCTATTAGCACCTCCTGTTGACCTAAATGGGCACAAATCAGATCCTATATGAAAGCTTATGGCATAGCTACCTAAACTGTGGTTATATGCATGGAAACATGACAGGAAAATGACAGCTTTTACAGAGAGTTTTGGTGGAGGGTGTTCAGTCATAACAGCTGTAATGTTTTTAAATTGTAAGAAGTACACACTTTTCAAATACATATTTTTGTATTTATCATAAATGTTGATATTTTAAAAAATATTTAACACACGGTGCATGCTCGCAAACATTGGTTAAAATAATGGGTTTTCATGATCAATGACTTGTAGCTAACTTAAGATCTGATGTTACAAACATATCTGTGTGAGTGAACTCTTACGCTTACACAGAGTCCTGATGACTTCCTTTCCATGCACAGTCATTATTTTGCAGGTTAGGGTCAGAAATGGAAAAGTAATAAATACAAGCACATTAATATTAAAATGCTTATTTGTTTGGGTTTTTTTTATTATTTTCCTTCTCTTCTTAAGGAAGGACCAGCTATCACTTTTAATGCAGCTACCACTCTTCGTAATTTTTGCTTATGGCAGCAAGCACAAAACACTTTGGATGATGCTCACCCTTCTCATCATGATACTGCTGTTCTTATCACTAGGTACAGTATCTGAAATAGCCATAATTACTCAGCTAGGTGAGACAAATGCTTCAGTTTCTTTTTTACATCATTTTTTAAACAATTCTGCTGATATTGTTCATAGATAATTGAAGTGAATAAAGACTATCTTGCACTTCCTGTGATTATCTGTACATGAGGAATTACTCTGACAGTGCTATGTTGGTAGCTAACCATCTGATGAACCTTTTGTTAAAGGTGATGGAACTTAGGCCTGAAATTGTTACAAGGAAATTGTCTTCAGCCATAGTGTATGTGGTAGGGACTGTGTTGTACATAATGCAATCAGCTGAAGGGATGCAGAGACTGTCAGCTCCTGATAGCCCAGGTGTAATTAAAACTATCAAAAACTTACAGATGGATAACATTTAAGTATTTGTATATAATAGGATATATTCTTCCTGTACATCAGTACAGATTCTGATGTTCATTCAGTTTTCTTTTTCATTCCTTTGCCCTTGGTATTCACATTGGACAAACTCCAGCACTTCAAACTGTTTGATATTTGTCCTGATTTTTATATTTGATATTGTAGATGGTCCACTGCATAAGGTAGTTTCAAGTATACTTCAAACGGCATATTTTTCAGCATCATGTAATGCTTGATCTACCTCCTGCACTGTAGAGAAATAACACAGAAAGCAATACTATGAGCTTAGTCTGGTGGATTTAAATTACTTGGGTCTCTAGAATGCAAATTGTTTGAATGGACTGTAAGATTTAATTGAGAATCAGATCTGCAATTGCTTTAATTCCAAAATGTACTTTTATTTGCTGTAATAATTGTAAATAAACATTTTTTTTCAAGGGAAGATATCTGCAGAGCTAGAGAGAAGTGTGATACTCTTGGTGAGTAATTCTTTTTTTAATCAGTATAATTTCATAACAGAAAATACGTGAGAATTTCACTGCAGGGAGAAAAACCTATTAGGAATAAATCGGAAAATAGATTTAAAATTTAAGTCACACAGACAAAAAATTCAAGTTCTCAATTCTGTTCTGCCCTGGCATGTATTTTGGTGCCAAGCGGTTGGTTGTTTTGTGTAAATTTGTTGCATAGTTGAGGCACAACTTTCAACTCAGATGTCGTACTATTCGTTTAAGAGTCATTCCTTCTACATAAAAGTTCATTCTATTAAGCTTTTATATAAGGATTCAATTTTGCAGGTTTAGCAGAGCTAGGCACAATGTGTGACCCTCTGCGCAGCTGTTCTATAAGTGAGGAAAATGGATTGAGTGCCGCTTTTACTATAGCGCATGAGCTTGGCCACGTGTAAGTACCTATCTCCCAGCAGGTAAATGTTTTTTATTCCCTTTTGAGTATGACCAATTTCCAGTCATAGGCTTTGTGTTTTTAAGAGGGCACAGTCTGCTACGTCCTTCTAGAAGAGTCATTCTTTATGCCTCTGGCAGTGAGGCAGGTCTGCCCACCACCTAGAGGTAGAGAAATAGTGGATTTTATAACCTGGTTGGTATCCTGAGTTGTGGGAAATACTGGACATACAGCTATATTCTGTCCTTTTGTCATAGGAACCGGTTGGGACACTGGGACAGATATCTTAGATGTGCAACATAGTCCTGTTAACTCCAGCTGCATTCTAAACCTGATAGGAATTTATCTTTGAGAAAAGACAATGGTTATTATAACGCAGAAATATTCTTCCTTGTGTTTGATCCTTTCAGAATACAATAGAGTAACACAAAGAGAAATACTTTACACAGAAAAATAAGAGGAGATGACAGCATTTTATTTTATGAAGCATACCTCATCAGTGATGGCAGAAAGGTGCTATACTCTAGCTCCATGAGGCATGCCACAGTGTAGGTAACGACGATGCTACAGAGCTCAGTAGCTACCTTGTTGATTTTCATGTGCCTGGAAGTTCATTTAGATACATGCCATTTGTCATGGTACTTAAACTGAAATATAAAATAAGACGATATGTTAGATGCGTACATATGATGTTCATGTGCTCTGTAGTTTGTTTTTCTTACTGAATAGTGAGAGGATGTGAATACTGGGTTAATATGTTATGGACAGTCTAATGATGGCCTGTATATTCAGTTGAGGAGATGTGTTGTTCATTTCAAGAGCTATCCTCCAAAAACACTGGAATTTTTCTGGTGAGCTGAAGATCTGTGGAATTGTAACATTCTTCCTGTACCCAGCATAATATAATTAGGAGCATTTTGGATAAGGAGAGAATTTTGTAAGTCATTTTTAACATACCTATTGCCATAATGTCAGATAGTCATATTAAGTGAGTCCTGTTAAATTCTAAGGCATTTTCAAACTCAAAACTCAAGCATCTGCTGCAACAACAGAGTTTCAATTAATTATTGCTGAATTTGTTTTGGAGTTTGTCCATTTTGCTTTTTAGATTTAATGTGCCTCATGATGACAGTTTTAAATGCAAAGAAGCCGGAATTAAACATCAATACCATGTGATGGCTCCAACTTTAAATTACCATACAAGTCCATGGACCTGGTCAAAATGTAGTCAAAAATATATCACTGAATTTCTTGAGTAAGTATCAATATAATGCTTGGGGTTTGGGTTTTTTGGGGGTGTGTGTATTTGTTTTAATCCACTTTCCTGTCTCTGAGAAGTATTTTAAAGGTATTGCTTCAATACCATTTCTGTGTTGTTCATAGGTTTAACCACTGACTTGTACACCCTCATCCTCCAGAAAAATATATGTGTTTAACTCTTTGGATGACTCATGACTTTGAAAAAGTTGCATTCAAAGCTAAGAGGAATTTTCATTTGTTCATTTATTCATTTATTTATTTATTATAGTGGTGTTGCTTATTGAAAATATCTTTCATATTATTTTAGTAATTCAGAATAGGCACATTTTAATTTTGGAAGTTTTTATTTAAAACATAAGTGCTAGGTATAATTTATGCAATAGCATCTCTTTTTCCTGTAAGGATGTGAAAATGAGAAATAAGAACCAGAAAGCAAAAAAACTTAAGCTTTCTTTGGTGAATGTAATGCAAAATCCATTAAAGGAAAATCAAGTGGCCTCATTTATTTTATTAAATTTAAAGTCATTATATAGGCAGGTAGGCATGTCAACCCAAACTCCACTGAGATGTGCATGTCTAAGTGTCATCTGAGTAGGCTCCCAGTGAATTAAGAATTACTTAATTACATTTTTTCCTGTTTTACAACAGTACTGGTTATGGTGAATGTCTCCTAGATAAACCTAGTGGAAGAATATATGATCTTTCTTCTCAGTTGCCTGGATCAATATATGATGTCAACAAGCAGTGTGAACTTATGTTTGGTCTTGGGTCACAAGTGTGCCCATATCTGGTGAGTGAACAACACACAAAGTCATGCTCAATCTATAAAAAAAAAAAATCACTGAAAGGTAGGTTTATAAAAGAAATCTCTGGACTTCCGATTTTGGAAGAATTTTATCCTGAAATACGTCAAAGTTCAGGTTCCATTCTGTTGAAGGGGGAAGAGTTTAGCTGAGAACATTGCAACTCCATGTGCTAGAAATATATAGAAGTAAAAAGGAGGATGCATTCATTTTGATTTGCATGCCTGTGAATGTGATTATAATCCTTTAATTTATGCAGCTTTAGATCTTTTAAGGCTTCATGCAATTATTGAAATGGGATTATTTCAACACTTTCTACAAATGTTTTCACATTATAGCTCCTATCCTACATTAATGGGTCTTTCTTATCTACTTCTTTTAGTGCTTTTTAGAAATGTAAAACCTAGAAGTTAATATATTAAATATTTGTTTTAAATATTTACTCCAAAGCATAGATGCCACATAAATGTCAAAAAATATTTTCATGCCAGTTAGAGTGTACATTTTGTATAATTAGCCAGACATTTCTTGAAGTAAAGTAAAACTGTCATCTGGAAAGAAACCTTGAGTAGGTTAATATATAAACTTAAGTTGTATTTTGAAAATTTACTGTGGCCAGTGCAATATAAACATAAATACAACATTACGACTTCTTTACTGTCAAGATGTCACCCAGAATTATGTTTTGGACCAACTTGTAAAATACCTCTACTAGTATCGCATAGCTTATTGGAACTGTTTAAATGAAAGAATTTAGATCAGATTCAGACTGAATTAAGTAGAACTTTTGGTGAGGTAATACGTTGTTAGGAGGAGTCAGGCTTCATGGGCATATTGAAGCAAAGGGGGATCTGAAGATGGTGTTACTGAAGACTGCTTTGTAAATTTTGTAATCTATAAAAAGAGACATTGTAACAATTGGAAAAGAGCCTGTCTTAATTTTCTAGTCAGTGTATTTTTAAGAAGACTGTAAGTGGAAGTCTTTATATTACATCTAATTGGATCAGTTTCAAATACTCCACATTCCTGCCTGGCCTTAAGCAAAATCCTTTTTTTTTTTTTTTTTTTTTTTCAATTTTGCGTGGGGTTTTATCTGTGAAAAATGGTAGTACTAATAGCAAACAGTAAGCTGACATGTAGTGTGAGAAAACAATACAAATATCCCAACTAATGTCTAAAGTGCTGTTACAGGTACAACAAAAGTAATCTTGTTTTTTTTTTTAGAAACAGTGCAAACGCTTATGGTGCACAAGCACAGAAGGTGTTCACAAGGGTTGTCGTACTCAGCACATGCCTTTGGCTGATGGAACAGTTTGTGGTGTGGGAATGGTAAGTCTTCATTTGTTTCTTGGTACTTGCATATGGCAAAATCGTAGATAAGAAAGTTCAGTGCTTGCTGCATGGCAGTACTGTGCCTGTAGCATACTGGTTGTGTAAACAGTGTCTATCTGATGTTACCTGCAGATTCTCTTAGTCCTGTTAGATAAATAATGTGAGTTCTCTGTTTGGAATAATGATAGAAGTTTACAGATGCCACATGTATTAAAATATAAGTGGAAGACCTCAGGGGAAAGCTGCCATCTCTCCTGTTTGAAAAGTTCAGATCATTCATAACAAGTTGGGTTTTTTCCTCATTGGTGGTGCTCCAAAGCTGAACTTCCTGGAAACAAGACATCCCAAAAGCATGTTCCTCCCAGTTTGTCTTGTTGAAGCTGTTTCACTGAACCAGGAGAAATTAAGTATGAGTGACTTAGATGAGTATGCTTTTTTGGAAAGGGGGGGGGTTTATTAGAATCCTCATTTCAGTAGATATTTGTGCATGATACCTCTTTCAGACAAAATACGAAAGCATGCGTTAGTACTTCGCCTATTCCAGTAAGTGCCTTAACCACACATAACTCACATTCATATACTATCTTGCCTATTGTAACATAATTCAGGATACTTGAATCTGTTCAGTGCTAAAAACCATGCACGCTCTCCTTGCTTGCACCATAATGCGTAGGACTGCCTGGCTGTGTGAGGTATGCATTGAATACACACACAAAAAAAGAAGAAACTTCTTCTACCCATCTCATTGGTTTATTTAAGTAAAGAGTGTTTGAGTGATAAGAATGCAACTTACTACTTCTTCATCTGGCAGGTTGGTTTTGAATGCAGATCTTGATCTGTATCCTCGGACAATATAACCTTTCTTGAGCTGTCCATAAGGGTCATGAATATCTAATTGGTAGATGTAGTAAAGGCACTTACCTTGATAGAAACAGAAGTTGTGGTGGAATCCAGAGTTATCAGTGAAGATTTGAGGGTTTTAGTCTTGGATTTTTATGTAGTTTGGGAAGTGAAAAGAAATTTAGGTGCTAGAGATCTTTGCTGATCTAGTCTTTGGCTTCTCAATGTCTCAGTACACCACCAGAAAATACAATCTTTTTCTTACCTGTCAGGGCATTGTGAGAATAATTATTTCAGAGATTTTTCACATGTTCAGATATGACAGTGATTATCTTAAGAATAGTTGGTTTGTTACGTTGAGATGCTTTTAATATTAGTGTGCTTTAGTAGCTTCAAGGGCTGTGGAAGCAATGTGAACTTTTTATCTGATTGATAGTTTTATAGGTTCAAATATGATTGAAAAAATACCTAATCTAATTTCTATGTATAGTAGACTGATACATTTTACTCAGGTATTACTATATTTTCTCCAAGAAATTCTAATATTTACAGATTTTTTTTTCTGTATTTGGTAAGACAGTAGTAGTGAGGAATTTGAAAATACTGTCTTAATGGATAGAATTTGTTGGGTAAACTGTCTCAAACAGTTTCTTTCTCTCTTGCAAGATTAGGAAAATTACTTGAAAGTTGCAGCAGGAGCTTTGGTTGATTAAATCCTATTCATGCAGCTGCTGTTACATTGTTTAACCCTTTTTTCAGTCAGTCACTGATCAGAAAGAAAGTTCATCTTTTGTATGAACTTCATGTGTAATCTTTAGTTCAATTGACTTGACTTTAATTTGCCAACATCAGAGGACTTCTTTTATATACGAATACAAAACCCTAGTTTATGCAATTAATGCCATGCAACCAGTTTTCTCTAGGAAGTGAAGAGCTAATTACAGTCATTACCTCTGAAAGATGTAAGAAAGAACAGCAATTAATCTGACAAATTGTCATGTGTTCCTGTCTAAGGGACAGCTCCTTTCAAGCTCAGTCAGCAAGTTTCTGTTGATGTTAATGGGAATAAGACATGGCAACTAGTAATTGTAATTAATATTTGCCGGCAAGCTAAATAGATTTATACTTGGCATTTGCAGCATTATTGCTGTGATGAATGCAGAAGAGATCCACTTAAGGCATTTGTTATTTTAGTATTAGTTTCTCAGGCTTAGATTTGACACGCGAGTTTATTTTCATAGTAACCTTTAGTTTTCCTGAAGGTTCTGTGTTTAAAAACTGCTCTAACTGTCCTTGTATCTATTCTTCCCCCAAAATACAAGAAGATATAAATCTAGTATTATCAAAGACTCTCAATAAATGAGAGAACTGCTTTTCCTGAGTGCCTGCCCTCCTAATGGCTTATCTTCTTGCCATATGCAATTTATCAGCATGCAACATTTTGGAAGAGAATTGTGTTTTCTATATCTCATGGTGCATGCACCTGGAGAGCTCCTTTATATAATATTAGTAGAAGATACAGGTAGCATTTTCTTAAGTAAAATGCAGCCTAATGTTTCAGTGTCTCACAGAGAATAACGAAAATATTATCTTGGAATTTTGAACATTTCCTGTGTTAATGCTATAGAGTAATATTATTAATTCTTTATAATTAATAGTATTAGAAGACTTTTGCTTTTACTTCAATTTGCTGTCTCCTCAAATTTCTTTGAGCTGATTAAACTGTACTAGAGTTACCTGCAAAATTGAATTTTTGATTTTTGAGTTTATGCTAAAGTATCTGAAAATTTCTCTTCATCTTTTTAAACATTTCGAGTGCTTAGGTCTGACAGTAACCTAGCAGTAGAAATTCTGCTGTGTCTGACAACAGTTTCTCACTCCATTGATGTTCGCATTGTGTCTCATCACTTCATGTGCCTTTTGTTTTCCTATTTGGGTTCACAAAGATCTGTAGGAAGTCTAAGCTTCTGCCAGCTCTTCTCTGAAGCTGATGATGCAGCCTTTAAGTTCTTTGGCCTAATTGGTACTTCAGAGAGAAAATTCTAGTAAATAAATTTAGATATGCTATATGTAAAGATTTACTCATTTTGCAGTGGTGAATTTCTACACACCAAAGGACTACATTAGTCATTGCTTGAAATTTTTCGATGTTCTTTTGTGAG
This sequence comes from Actenoides lindsayi, assembly GCA_025331215.1. NCBI lineage: Eukaryota > Metazoa > Chordata > Aves > Coraciiformes > Alcedinidae > Actenoides > Actenoides lindsayi. The sequence goes on from WTSP01008322.1 coordinate 33,833, forward strand.
AAATATTATTAAATACAAACATTCCTGAATTGTCTTCCTAAATGTAATTATATGACATATAAAGTTTTTATTAAAATGTTACTTTTATTGTTTAATGAGGCACAGTGACATGAAAAATATTAAATGGTTAGTGCTTTTTCAAGTCTTGTCTCTATCAAAGTCTATAATCAAAGCTACCATCAGACTATCTTCAGAGTTAAGAACTGTGCCATATGGTTAGTTGGAAGCAGCCTGCTCACTGGATGCCACAAAAAAAAATCGTATGTACGTTTCTAATTTTTGTTGTGATGGTATCATCTATGTGTACAAATTAAAACCATAATAAATCACAGTAAAAACAGTATTTATATGGTTCATTGAGGACCAAGGTACCAGAGGAGCCCCCTATTTATTACAAGACATATGGGAAAGTTCTTTTCCATAAGGACAGAAACTGGAATGCTTTAATTGGTCTGGTTTCCATCTCTTAATCTTCATAATTCTCGTTGCCATCATGTTCCAGGGAGCAGCTACTTTTATGTATGTTTAGGAAATGTGAATGACTTAGAGCAGATCTTTTAGCCTCTCTGCCTCATGTTGCATTCTAGTCAGAAATTTCTTTCTGCTTTGAAATTTGTGCAGACCAGAAGGGTCTTGGTATTATCTGTTTGAATTGTTTTCAGTTGCGTTATTTTTCTTTAACTTTCTGTTTCTTTTTTTTTTGTCTCTGGAGACTCCTCAAGGATTTATGTAGTGAGGAATTTACTTGTGTTTATACTCTGGAATAGTTCAAAAGATTTCTCCTCACCTTGAGTATGGGAAGCTTTGGGGTTTTTTTTACCTTTCTGAAATTCCGAAGAAGAATTGAGTTTAGAGAGTACTTCAGGTTTTAGCATGTTGAATATCTTTTTTCAGATTTGGAAACGAAAACGAAACCACAAAATAATGTTAGGAGGTAGAATCCTTAAATTCACTGGATTTGTTCATAATCCTAAATTTACAAGGTATCAGTTTTCAGTGTGGTTGATGTCATTCATAGAAAACATTTTAGGTCATTTTATGGACGACCTAATTAAAAGGAGTAGTAAACTGGAAGTATTATGGAGAAGAAGTATGTACACTACTGTGTGCAACCAAATTGGTTATAAGCCAGCTGCTATATCAACTCTCCTTACACATGTCCATCTCCAGCTTACACCTGGCTCAGAATCATGGCTTCTGCATAATGAAGCAATGCAGTTTTTGGCAGAGTAGCTTACGTGACATTCCAGTACTGGTAACACATCCATTGGTATTGGTGATGCATATCTGAACTAAAACCAAAAACACCTCCAAAGAAGAATAGTTGGTGAAACCATCTGTCTCCTAGGAGTAGCATTCTCAGAACAAGGTTTTTTGCAATGAAAATAAGAGCAAAAATACAGAAGTGTCTTTTTTTTTTAATAATTATTTTCTGAGACACTCAAAAGGGTTGCCCTCTGATCCTTTGTATGTTTGAGAGAAATGTTTATTACTTTTATTTACTGTAGATATATATTGTATATTGAGCTAGTGTCTCTAAAAATATCTAGAATAGCTATCAAGTGAATTAAAACTTCATCCTAATCCCTTTATAGCCATACAAAGAGGAGGATACAGGGACAATTGAGAATGGGATGCAGACCAAAAAAGAATTGCATTGATCAGTAAAAGTACCACCAGTCTCTGATTCTGAAGTATGTTTACTGTTCTTCAGTTGTAAGTTACTACTCATATATTGGTTTCTTTTAAAAATCATTACATTGCTTGACTACCTCGTGAATGTAATACATGAAGATAACTAATCTGAAAGAATAATTCATTATATGTGTATATATGTAAAGTAAGTATAGAAGATTCAGATGGATTTTAACAGTTGGATGATGGGGGATATATTAACCATATGGAAAGCAGCAGAAGATCTTTTGAACTGTAAAATATTTAAAAGCTCAAACCAAGATTTTCTTCTATAAACTAGGATTTTTGTAAAATACTTCTCTGCTGAGATGTGATTTCAGGGGAAAAAAACCAAACCTTTCTGTGGGAATATATCAAGGGAGAAATAAAGTATGTAGATTTTTTTCAAGAAAAACTTGAAAGTGTTGAAAAGAAAATATTGTGGGTTTTGTAGATAATGTTCTCTAAGTAACAAATGTAGGCTTGTCTGAGAATCCGTGCTTCAAGAAAGAGACCTGAGATCCTATAGCTGCACCTTCAGTTAACATTTCTCCAAGTTCCTTCTGTCTTGTGTACTCATTTTACTAACTGCTCTATTTTCACTGGTACTGTATGCTCTAGGCCCCACTTCTGGTCTTGGTTCTTTGAGCAATGTGCTTCCTTGACTACTTGTATTATAAGAATAAGACGGTGTGTCGGCATAGCTGTAATGTGCAGCAAAATGCTTTTTTTACGTCCACTTGCAGCATAGAATGCAGAGAGCTCTGTAGAAGTACATTCATTCATGGGAATGAATGGGAACACCCCATAGGCATAAATACAGCCAGAAACAACAGCTCTGAGATTTGTGGACCTGGGAATTCATCTGAGTGGGTGTTATCTTCAATCCCTGGTCTTGAGGTTATGTGTTGAATCTGTGTGACTTCTAAGATTCTTACTCCTTCCCCAGCTCTATGTGATTGGACTCCACTTGAAACAGTTTATGCTCAGATCTCAGCTATAGGCCAGATGCTTTATAGTGAACTGGTTTTGTGCCGCTGCACTGCGTTTTGTGTTTATCTGTTTTGTGTCACCAGCTATGTCTGTTTTCATTTCCTGCGTTCGGTCCACTACAGCTTTCTCTTCCTGTGCTATTCGCTGGTTTCACAGTCATCCTCAGGACCCTGTCTGGGTATCAGGAGTGAAGGAATTGCATTTTATAATGCAAGAAGAAACTAAAACAATAAAGTAGGATATTTGGAAGGCAAATGCAGACCATTATGTCCACTTCTGCAATGCTTTGTCCTTTTCATTTTCTCATCATTCTCTTCTTCAGTGTTCAGTCATCATCTTTCCTTTTCAAAGCACCAAGCAGCTACCAGTAGTGTCTGTGGAAATATGTTGGTTTCTGGAAATAGATGTATAGTTTTTCCTGACCCTTCTTTTCTGTAAGGCTAAACAGGGCTCCAATGCATGAAACTATGACCTCATACACTGAGCATCAGTGTTTTAGTCTTTGCCCCAAGATCTTCAAAAACCATGTGTATCTCTGGGAGTAGTCTGGAAAATAAAGACAGTACTTGGAGTCCTTTTTCTGCTGTGAGTTATACCAGGCTGGGTATGAAGTACTTTATTTCAGAAGAGGTCTAGTCCTGTTCTTCATGCATCTGTCACTCTTCTTGATTCAGTTGAAATTGAGCATAGCCTGGCAATTAACACTTTTAATAATTTATTTCAAAATTGCTTTCCTGAAAATTTAGCAAGTTCAATAAGCTATGACATAAATTGGAGTTACCTGAAATCAGTTTGTCAAATCAAAGTTTAATCCATTCTCAAGAGTCAAACTGCTTGTTTTCACCACGTCATTAATACAAATCTGGGTATTTGTAGTTTCATTGATCCTAAATTTGAACCATAAACCGTGTATCTCATCTCTGAAGATATAATAATTACATATGGATTTGGGTCAGAATTTCTGCCTTTTTGACAGAAACCCAACTGTTGACCTTGGCTAGAGCAGAGTTGTCACTGCAATCAGAATTACAGGTGATACCCACTTTACATGATGCATATATTATAGTTGCCATAAGAAATATGGGGGGGAAATAGTGGTTATATTTAAGTTTATAGAAGTTCTATATATCATAGTATTCTTAGTGACAAGCAAGCACAGAGAAACATCTGGAATGTGTCTGGTGCTGGAGTTTTCTACTGTGACTTCATCATGTTGCTTCTGTAGGAATGCAGCAGAATAATAGCTAAGACAAGTTTTTTGAATAAGCTATTAAAATCCCAGATGTGAACATGTGCTTTGCATTTTTATGGATCAAAATAATGCTGTTGTGGGTATAAAATTTCATTTTACAACTCTCTCTTTTCCTGAAATCTCCCTTCAAGTTATTGCAAATGGTTTCTGTGGATGGAAGAGCCACCTAAACTCTAGGTCACTGTCCCATATTTGGAGGCAGCATTCATTTTGTGAAGGGGAATTTAGAATCTTCAGCCTATTGTAATAAAAAATTATTTCCTTAAATGCTAGTGACAGTTCTTGGAAAGGAAAGTTCGTAGCGTTTCTTCATATTTACCTTATTGCTGCAATATATTTATGTGAAAGTATATCTTTTATTGCTAGGTACTAGATGCTATGTACTAGAAGGCTTGGGTACAGAGGTGCCCTAAAGGGCATCTTTTTTTTAAGACAGAAAACTTAATTGCAAAAAAACCACTGAATTTGCACTGCAATGAGAAATCATATGCAGTGAAATAATAGTCCCTTTTTGGTGTTAAAGCATTAGTCTTAGCATCAAGTGAGTGATGATTTGTCCAAATTGCTGGATCATTTAAATAGTTGTATGACAATATAGATCTAGGTTTTGTTCAGTGTTTGCTTTGGAGTTGAAAAATCACCTTGAATTGGCCATATTCTTAGAGGAAGGCATTCAAAGCTTAAAAGATAAGGCCCATGTGCAAGAGTTGATGTGGTGAAGAATTATACAGACAGGCAATTTTATTGCCAAGTTGATTGGGGAACTCAGGCAAAACTCAGAAAGGAGGATCTGATTCTGTGACAAATTTTTATTTCAAAAGCAAAATGATTGTTAGCATATGAGCATAATTATCAATATAATAAAAGCTTATGCTAATGAGGAAAAATTGCTCTAGGAAATATTTTGTGCAGTAATAAAACCGCTGAACATTTGAGTTTTGTGTCATTCAGGTATATTGAGAAAGCTTGCACACATCGTTTCTGTGTTCAACAACATTTATGTTAATTGGTAGTTCCTCTAATAAATTTCTAACATCATAATAACTCTTGAGAAATTCCATGTAACATTTAAGTTAGTTTCAAAAAGGGGTGGAATCCTTCACTTTCTCTTCTGTGTATCAGTTTCTTAAATGTTTTTATGTGCTAGAGAATTTAGTTAACCAAAACCTGTCTAGACTTTAAGGTAATTCAAAGCTGGTTTGTGTTAGAGAGCAGAAAGGCAAAGCAGTTGAGTTGATATAATCTGTTTTGATGATTCTAGTGATTATTCATGTATGTACTGCAGGAAAAGATGGAATAAGCCATGCCCTGTCAATAGGACTGGGACAATCCCTCCTGACAACAAACCTAATGATCAGTCTTATCCTGAGTCTGCAAAAAGTCATCTAAAATAAAGAATTGTCTTTATTGTGTATAAGCACTGACTCCATGTAGTCTGTTCTACCCTCTCTCTTGTCTGCATATGTGGGCAGTCTTTGATGCTTCAGAGGGTATTTGGAGTCACAGACAAAGAATACTTCACATAGAACTTCACATAGAAGTCATCAGGAGATATCGTGCTGATATTACAGTATCTTGTAAATATTCTGGTTCAGTATGTAAACTGTTCCACTATGTTGTGATCAAATATACCACTTGGTTCTTTCCTAAAGCATACAAGTGAACTGGAATTCCAACTGCCATAAGTCATCAATAGGATTAGTGCTGGTAATTCCTGCAGGTTCTTTGCAAAAAGTCACACATGCACCAATCATAAGATTCTCATTTAGACTTTTTAGTCATGTACTTTCTGAGTAACCACTGAAGTGGATAAATATTTGCAGAGTCAGGGACTTAGTAAATACTTAGAAGCAGGAGCTTGATCACTTGATTCTTCAAAAAAAAAAAAAAAAAATAGCTAGTAATGACAACTCTTAATAAACAGTAACTGTTTACATATAAGGGGTGGTGTAGTCTCATAGCTGACATGACCACAACAGAAGAGTCTTGCGATCTTTGACTTCTTACTGTAAATCCCAGCAGATGAAATGAAAATAGCTCCGTTTTGTAAATTTTTACTGGGAAGTAGATGGTGATTCATTAGGCTTAAAATCTGAAGTAACACAATAGAGACAATGCAATCTTGCCCTAAGAATTATTATTTCTTTAACTCTTAATTCAGTTTTTATAATAGTACATTTGTTAAATTAGTAGTAAATGGAAAATTATTGTAGAATATAAATGAATAAAAATATTAAATATTTTGCACCTATTATTATAGGTGTGAAGGTCTGAGTTTAAGCATGAATCTATAACATCAAGTTCCTCTAGCACAAAAAAGGTCTTAAATGCTTGTCTACTTTTCCCAAATAATCCCACTAGATATTTCGCTTTTGGGATTCTCAAAACATCCTGAATTTCTTGGTGGTTTGTTATCGTACCTTTTCACTTTTTATATCAGCATGACCAAATCAAACTGAAAGAATCTGAAAGAATTTACAGTAATTACTGTAAATCTATTTTTGAAGTTTGTGCATGAAAGCATATCAGGAAATCAAGATCAGGATTTTGAGATTCTTATATAGGCATCTGAATAAAGTGATAAGACCTAAAGATACATTCAGCATCCAGTAGCTTTCATAGAGAGCAAAGAACTCTAGCCAGCATTTCTGAAAATGTAACTACTGAGTAAGGTATCTTAAAGGTATTTGAACATCTTATAAAATGTCCTGACTCAGATTAAAAGCAGTGAGCTCTTAAATTTTGTTCTTTCTGTGCCTAAAATATACAAGAACCTTTTTCTTGACTTACAAATTTTATTTTGTTTGTCAACTGTGTAGCACTGTCGCCATGGAATCTGTGTGAGCAGAGAAATGGAGATGCGGCCTGTAGATGGAGAATGGGGACCATGGGGACCTTACAGCTCGTGTTCAAGAACTTGTGGAGGTGGAATCAAGAGCACCACCAGGCTGTGTAATAGACCAGAGTATGCTTTTTATTGTATTTTACAGTAGTGCATAATGAAGATATTATGATGTAATGGATTGATTTAAAACAACATGAAGGTAGTGTGGGTTTTGCAAATTAGTTTGAAGCATATGAAATAAAACGCTTGTTTTAGCCATGTTTGAAAAGAGAGATAGGTCTACAGACTCTAATACGCAGAGGACTTTTAGATTGGTCTTCTCTCTCAATTACATCATTCATATTTATAGATATTTCTAAAGACTTATTTTGATGGGGTCTTTCATTTTCTAGCTTTACTCTAAATGCTGAGGGTTTCTTTAAATATTAGGATTCTTTTTACAGCTTTTACTCCAAAGAAAGTAATAGATGTAGTACCATCTTTTCAGCAAAACACTTAATTTCCTTTAATTTAAGGCTCTTTCAGAACACCACCAGCAGTAATGCCCACCAGGAACACTAGTTACAGCAGAGTCATTTACAACTTCTAATGAGAAACTTCCATTGACTGAATAATTCAATGTGGTTTTCATTCTTTGTAAAAAAAATCAGTGAGAAATTTACCCCTGATGTCTCCAGAAGCAGAACTATAGCTGCAGCCTGAATAGTTTCAGTTTTTTTTCTAGAAAGTCATGTTATCTTGATACTGTGAGTTGGATAAATGAACCTCAATCAAACAACCCCAGGTTTTTCTGTTTTCTCTGAGTAAGAGGTGGTGGAGTTCCCATTAGACATACCTCTGTGAGTCTGTAGTAACTGATAGTATCTGTATGCCATTGATTTATTCTTTTTTTTTTTTTTTCCTCCCCAAGAACCTCCTAATACTGAATTACTGTGTAGCAGGGCTTATAGTAGTTGGGAAATGTATTTTAGACTGCAGTAAATGGGGTGTTTTCCACAATTCTCACTTTTTAGTTCTTTTGATACCCAAACTGAAACCAATATTAGGACTACAGAAAAGAGTACGTCAGCTCCTAACTCTGTCTTATATCTTTGTCACTCAGTAAAATAATAATTTCAAATTACTGAGGGAGGTGCTGCTTCTGTAAATATAGGGCTATAATCTCAGCTGAATTGCTAAAAGCATTGAAGTTAATAATGCTTTTTCCCAGGAAAAATAATTATGATTGTAAGCAAAATAAAAATGTAATAGATGTTAATAAACATCAGTAGCTTAATTAGCACCTAACTCAGCGGTAGTATTTTGCATGGACTTTTCATTTTCTTCACTTGGGTATTAATTTATGCACAGTGTAACAGAAGGTAGAGTGTGTATAGGGAAAGTCAGTAACAGATGGCAGAATGCTGTGTGAGATTTTTTTTCCCTTTAGATCAGTGGTTTGAGCCACGTTTCATGGAAAACAGCAATTTTAGAAACTGAGTGTGTTTTACCTATTTTTGTTAGACCAAGAAATGGAGGAAAATACTGTGTTGGCCGCAGGATGAAATTTCGATCATGTAACACTGATTCGTGTCCAAAAGGCAAAAAAGATTTCCGGGAGCAGCAGTGCTCTGAATTTGATGGCAAACACTTTAATATCAATGGTCTTACGTCTGCTGTTCGTTGGCTTCCAAAATACAGTGGTAGTAAGTAATTACAAAATTTTTCAATTAATGAAATAAAAATGTTACTTTAATTAAAGCTTTAAAACAGACAAGAAACCTGTTGGATTTTCTTTCCAGTTTCTATGAAAGATCGCTGTAAACTTTTTTGCCGAGTTTCTGGAACAACTTCCTACTATCAGCTGAAGGACAGAGTTGCTGATGGTACTCCCTGTGGAGCAGAAACCAATGACCTTTGTGTTCAAGGCTTATGCAGGGTATTTAAATCTAAACTTATTAATTATTAAACTCAATTTTAACAGAAGGTAAAGTAGATATTAAATATTCATCCATAGAACCATTACTGAAAATATGTAAAGCAAGATGTTTTGAATTTACTTAAGTTAATTTTAATCCCTAGCAAATTAAAGGTCTGGAAATGGAGGAAATTAAGTGAAGAGCATACAGCTGAATCTGAAGACCCACTGTTTTTCCTCATTAAACCTCATGTGTGACTGAGTTAATATTGTCCAAGTAAGCAGAGAGAAACTGATCCAAAACTGCTATAAAGGCAGGAAAGAAGGATTCTGTGTATTTATTGTTGTCATATTTCTGCTGTTGAAGACATAAAAGAGTAGAACAAGGATAGATTACATATTTAATATTTCACTGCAAGATTGGGGCATTTCAGCATTCTTTGCTTAATAGCAATTATGGAAGTGCCACAAGATTTTGTTTTTGTTTGGGAAGTCAGGTGCTATATCAAAAATCAAGACTTTTTGTCAAGCCCAGGTTGTTTTGCTGATTGCAGTGAAACTGAGTAAATTCAGGATGAGGAGAAAATGTAGCCTTTTTTTATAGCACTGAATCAAGAGGAAAGGAAATGCCAGAGAATTGTCCTGTTTATCGTATTTTATTTTTTTTTTTAAAAGGAAGCTTAAGTAAAGGTACATAAACAAAAGTTGCACTTATGCTAGTTTAACCAGTAGTCTCTGTGTATTCCTTTGCTTCTTTAGCAGTAATGGCAGACTTTAAAAGAATTGATGACCATGTACATGTACATACTGCTTTTAGGATTCCAAGACTTTTTATTGTAAATATAACTCAAAATTTATGCATTATGTTGATCTTTTCAATGCAAAATCCTTACCTACTGTTACATATTCTTTTACAGTTCTTGACATACATATGGATTTTATGTTCCTAGTATAACAGCACTGTTGTATTTTGCCCATACATCACTCACCCAAACCCAAAAAGCTTTTCATGAATTGCCAAGGAAGACCAAATATACACAGTGAATAAGAATACTTTGGGAGAGTGGGAAGCTTACGTTACTTGTTTTCATTATTTTCCATTGGTCTGAGTGATACAGGGCTATTGTATTTTTTTTTCTAATTTTTTTTTTTGTAGCAAGCAGGCTGTGATCACGTTTTGAATTCCAAGGCAAGGAGAGACAAATGTGGAATCTGTGGTGGTGATAATTCTTCATGTAAGACTCTTGCAGGTATTTTCAACAGTGCTCATTATGGTATGTTTGTTAGGTTTTTTTTGTTGTTGTTTTTTTAAATCTTAATGCACATTTCATGTATGGCTTAGAAATTATGTTTTACATTTGAGGAAGTGGGATTTTAGTGTATGTTCTTTAGGGCCTCTGTCAACAAATATAACTGCTTTTCAGCCACGTGTGAGCACTTGAGGATGCAGAGGCAAACACTGACACACTAATGCATTCAAGGGTAAAAAATAAAATTAATCTGCTCTAAGATCAAAACAAAAGACATAAATAAAAGATACTATGAGGGCAAAAGTATATTAAAAGGAAGAATACTTTGCATTCTCTCATCTGAAGCTATGCAGGTCTCATTTTGGTAGTGTAAAGAGATAGCAAGAAGTCGGTGCTGTGAGCAGCTGATAAGGTTCGTTTTTTCAGATAGTGAGAAAGATAGCCTGTGAAATGTGAGCCTTCTCTTTCCAGAGGACATGGGCAGCAACATTTTATGTTCTTTCCTCTTCATTGGCACGTAGTGAATGAGAAACTTCTGAATGAGAAGCAAGCTGCCCAGGCAAGTGGTTGAGTATACCCTGGAGGTATTTAAAAGATGTGTAGTGCTTAATGACAGGGTTTAGTGGTGGACTTGGCTGTACTACGTTGGACTTAAAGATCTTAAAGGTCTTTTCCAGCCTAAACCATTATATGATTCTGTGCATAACCCTGGTAATTTATATTTCTTTGATTTATTTTCTCTAATAGAGTTACTGATTGTTCTCCTATATGTAGTTCTTTCTGGGAAGTATGGAGAGTGTAGCAGTGCAGTTAAGTAACTAGAGCATAGAACAGAAGGACAGAAGTCTCCAGGTTAATATCAGACTTGTAAAGGCTGCATCTTGCTGCTTCGCTGGTTGAAAGAGACCACAGGCAAAGTGAAAATGACACTTGGAGAGCTGCCAAATGGGATCTTCATAGAACAAAGAATTGCAGGTCAAAGAGAAAAATATGCCTAGTATCAGTATCCTGATGCGCTTTTTTGTGGTGTTTTTATTTTATTTTATTTTTTTTGTCCTGATAGAGGGATTGCACTGAGCAAAAAGTACTAAAAAATGAAAGGTGAGACTCTTCCCCTAAAAATACACATAATTTTTCTTATGTCTCTCTGGAGAAGTAGGAAGGAAGAAGGCACAGTCGGATACTGGAGACTGGATTTCTAAACATGGTCAAAAGACTTGTGAAACAGAATGCATTATTTTGATAAATCTGAGTAAAGGACTGTCAGTGTTTTTGTTTTCCACCACTATGAAATATCTTTTTGCTTATAGGTAGCACATTAATTCTGTCCCAAGTACATTTGATACAAGTGACCATTACATGAAACTGTCATTTATACAAATATTGTTGAGACTGTCACGTTCTGCTGTTCATCAGCTTTGCCTTGTCGTGGAGTTACTTGCTTTTAACTGAAGTTGGAGGGAAAAAAAACCCAACAAACCCCAAAACGAACAAACAAACAAAAAGTAACAACAACAAAAAGCCCCAAACAAAACAAAAACAAAAAACCCCCAACCAACCAAACACATTTTGGGAGGAGGGAAAGCTTCATTTATCATTTTGATTTTATACTTAGTTGAATGTTTGAATTTATGTTCTAATTCTTAGAACTATAGCATATAAAAAAATTATACTGATTTATATTACTGGACAGTATCATAGAATCATAGAATGTTAGGGATTGAAAGGGACCTCTAGAGACCATTGAGTCCAACGCCCCTGCCAAAGCAGGATCACCTAGTGCATGTCGCTCATGAACTCATCCAGATGGGTTTTGAAAGTCTCTAGAGAAGGTGAGTCCACAACTTCTCTGGGCAGCCTGTTCCAGTGCTTCAGCACCCTCACAGTAAAGAAGTTTCTCCTCATGTTGAGGTGGAACCTTCCATGCTCAAGTTTATACCCATTGTTCCTTGTCCTATTGATAGGCACTACAGAAAAGAGATTGGCCCTTTCCATTTGAAACCTACCCCTTAGATATTTATAGACATTAATAAGACCCCCTCTCAGTCTTCTCAAGACTAAATAGCCCCAGTTCGCTCAGTCTTTTTTCATAGGGGAGATGCTCAAGTCCCTTAATCATCATCATATGCTAAACATTTGGGATTATCACTCAGGTGTGCTCAAGTAGGAGTGCAGCAATGCAAGCAAAAGGTTGTAGCTAACTGACCTCTAAAACTTCAGTGTCCCTGGGAGGTCTGTGATATTCCTAGTCTAATGACTGAAAACATTGTCTGAAGAAATGTTCTTTTCCAAAAAAGTTCAGAGTTAGGATCACATAATAAGTATGCCAAGGTCTGTGCACTTAATCTTTTCCTTTTAACTTCACCAGGTTCCCTTTCATACGCACATGAGTCATTTTGCTCCAGTGTAATTCTAAATTAGCACCAGCAGCTTGTGGTACCTGCTTGTATTTGTACAGTTACAACATTGTCATTAAGTGTTTCATCAGTAGTGAAACAATCATCAGAAACTCATTATAGCAAAATAGTAATTTACTTAGCTCCCAATTTAGGAAGTGGTAATCTAATTACATACACAAAATAATTAGGTTGGCTCTTATTATTGCATCATATTAGAGTGTCTGAGGATTTCCTGGAAAATGGCCATTCTCAGTGCCTTAGTATGTAATCTGTTCTCTGTATCCTTGACAACATGCTATGCAGTTTTGCTTACAGTCTCCAATGTTTTTGTCTTCTGTCGTTCTATTACCACAAGATATTCAGCATGTGAGTGAAAGGGTCTTTTTTTGAGTGTGGTTTTTTTCTTCCCAATACGTTGGAAGACTACCCAAATGCTGGGTATTTACCCAGAGCATGCAGCGTGTCCAGTTTGCAATTGCAGTGCTGCCCCCAGCTGGTAAAGGGGACGGATCTGTGATTAGGTTAGATGTTCATTTAAGTGCGTGCCATGGTTTTAGTAGATCAAAAGCACTGGGAAGCTAATGAATTATGAAATTGAAAAAGATACTGCCATTGAATTTTTTTACACGCAGAGGTAAGTCAAATAACTAAAGCTAAATCACAGCAAGACTGTTAAACACAGCAAAATAAGTGGAAAATTAGCAAAGATAATATAAGTGCTTCGGATTGCGTGTCTGTGTTTATTATTAGTTTTCAATGTTTGCCATGCTTGGTTTTTCTTAGATGTGAGTATCTTTTTCAAGTTGTGATTAACATCTGTGAGAAACAGCTTTTTTTTTTTATTTATTAAAAAAAAATATTTTATCCTTATGTGCAGAGCGACAGTTCTAAAAAGTAGTTGCACCTTGATGCACCTTATTTTGTACATTGTAATAGTAGTTGGAGGTATTACAGGAAATGCTGACTCATTTGTGAATCATTACTGTTTTGAAGGGAGCACACTAGGGAAACATTTGAAGTAGCAGAATGTAGATCAAACGTGGCTAGTTTATCCGATATATCCACCGATGTGTTTGACCTGCAACACTGCAATATTTCAGTATTTAGGACCCTTATGTTAATGTTGTCATGCAATACTCTTGTGAAATAATGGAAAGCTAACCCAGTTGTATAAACAAGTCGATATTTCATGTTAAGTGACTTATTCAGACTTGTATAAAATTTTTGTGATTACATTGTGAGGAGCCACAGTGTTTCCTGAGTCCCACTTCATATACTTGACTGCTTCCTAGGGTAGTGCTGCTCTCTAGAGATTTTTCTAAGTTGAACTCATATTATTAGTAAAGAATTATATTTCTGAACACAGAAATGAATTTTAATGAGTTATGAAAAGTTCAATTCAATTGATTAAAAAACAAAACAAAAACCACCAACAAAGAATTTTTATATCCATGAAGTTATGCACATTTCCTTCCTAAAACATGAGGACATTGAGCAGTGGTTGTCACTGGTGCACTGTAGGATTTTATGAACAAAACTAGTTAGGTGTATGTTCATATTTATTACTGTTTGACTATTTTTTTCCATATAATTTGTGAATAATTGCATTGCAGGTTACAATGTTGTAGTAAATATTCCCAAAGGAGCAACAAACATTGATATTCGGCAGCACAGCTACTCAGGGAAACCAGAAGATGACAACTACCTTGGTAAAAGCCTCCTGTGTATAACATTGATGGATAGTTTCTGTGCCCTTGCCAGAGGTCTGCCTTAAATATATGGTATCAGAAATCCGATAAAGTCTTTAGAGCAAATATCCAATTACACTGTATCATCATTTGCTTTATTCTCTCTGTAGATATTAGCTTTCAGAAAAAAAATGAGTGAGATGTTGTTAGGTTTCTAATTCTTAAATGTGTGAGTTCATTTATCAGAGAAAAGGAATTATAGCTCATTGCTTCATTTTGTCAATTTTTTACTTTGTTGTGGCAATGTTAATTAAAACTGCACAGGTAAACTCAAGACTAATGCAGATATTTGTGGTTTCAAATCTTGGAAATATACACTTTGTTTATAAAGAAAGCTGTCCGACCTTCAGCAAATTTATCAGTTGTCTCACATTTCACTTTTTCTGTCATGTCTGAGTATAAAGATCGCATGTTGATAGATGTGCAATTGTGTGAGAGGAACAAACAATTCATAACCACATTGTAACACAAATCTTGCTTGTTCTATTTCACAGTACTTAAGTTATCTGAAGTGCCTGAGAGAATATTGGAACACATTTCCCTTCTGTCTTTCCCTTCCTCCATTACCATCCTACTCCACAGACTTACGAGTTTTCAGAATGTTTTCCTTGCCACCTGTTGCCCTGTCATTGCAAATGCATCTCATGGGACACAAACACCACTTGCCCCCTGCTATCACTAGCTATCATTTCAAATGTCATTACTTTGTTTTTAAATTTAATTTTTAATTTGCTATTCATCTTTATTATTATAAATTTATCATTATATTAAATTATTATTGTAAATGCTTAATAATTTATGTTACTTTTTCCTTTAAAATGTTCTTTTAAGAGTAAATACAAGAATACAGGCAAATACAAGAATGTGGACTGTAGAATAGTCCAGAAATAGAAATAATTATTCAGTTCTGCTACTGTTTCCTTCTACAGTAGCAGAACCTAACTGAATTTAAAAGTGATGACTGTGGTTAACCTTTTGGCAGAAAAAATATTATTAAAGTTGTGTTGTTAATGAAGATAAAATCCATGACAACTGTTCAGGTGAAAGTTACTGATTGAATTCTTTCAATTTCTGATTGAAAGTTACTGATGATTGAATTCATGCATTAGAAACTGTTTGATACAACTTTAATGCATTACACATGGACTAAAATAAAGCTGAGTGTTGATGAGAAGATGTATTATTAAGATTTTTTATTGATAGAACTTTTTAATTAAATAGATGCTTTATTTCCAGTATTTTATTTTATTTACAGCTTTATCTGATATTCATGGAAATTTTATCTTGAATGGAAATTTTGTTGTAAGCATGTCAAAAAGAGAAATCAATATACAAGGAGCCATTTTTGAGTACAGTGGTTCAAACAATACGATAGAACGAATTAACAGCACTGATAGAATCGAAGAAGAGCTAACCTTACAGGTGCATGTTTACTTTTCTCATAAGTTTCAAAATTTGCCACATGATCATTATGTTTGTGATTTTATGTTCAAATTCACTGAAAACCAGCTATCATTTTATCTCAATTAAGGTTTTATGTGTAGGGAACTTATACAACCCTGATGTGCGTTATTCATTCAGTATCCCAATAGAAGAGGGAAGTGATCTGTTTATGTGGGATCCCTACGGGCCCTGGCAAGATTGCAGCAGGATGTGCCAAGGTACTGTGCATTCTTTTGTCACCAGAACCAAAAACCTGAGGGCATTTAGGAAGGGGCTTGTCTTAAATACTCAGACTTTTCACCCTTACTTGTAAGGAAGAAACTTGGTGCTTTCAGTAAACTTTAGGTGCACAGAGCCTTTAAGGTCAGAATGGCTTCTGACTTTGTTCTGCTATTCTTAGTATTTATGCAGTGCAATTCTACATTCAAAACTGTATTTGTGTTCCTTTCTTTTGTAGATGTTAGAAATGTTTTGTAAAAATAAAACTGAATCAAGTTTAACACATCTTAGAAAGCACTACTGTGTATTTACTAATTTATATTAGGCTTCCCTTACCCTATTTCCAGGTGGTTACTTATTTGTCTAGTATCTTTCAAATATATTTATTTGTCTTTTTTGGTTATCTGCTACATGGAATGAACTACTGAAAGATGTATTTTGCATTTTTTAACTGTTATTCTATAGACCATTCCAGTGTAAAAATAAAACTGCAGTATGTATGAAGTGTATATGGAAAGTGTACATACACAATTTTTGGATGCTAGAAATACATGTACATATGTGATGGCGAATTTCTTTTGGTTTTGAGTCAGGCTGTAGACATGCTCGTGTGCTAGAGAAGCAGAACATCTGTCAACTATGGTACTTCTCCCAGTGCTCCAGATCTTTTAGGTACCCTATGATCAGATTTTCTGCTTCCTGAAAGAAAAGGATCACAACCTCCAAGTTAACGTGGTGGTTTGAAAATCTGACAATTAGCAAAGGGCAGACACAGTGCATTTAGAATACTCATCCTGATGAGTAAATGGACTGTTGCACAATTGCAGTTTTCTGGAAGTTGATATCCTTGTGAGACTACCACTGTAGTAAAGCTGGGAAATAGCAGCAGTGTCTGGGACAGGGTTGTTCTTCACCTGGAATGTAGTCAACTGAACAAAGCTTCATGTTTGTGCAGAATCAGCTATATACAGCAATTAGTGTTAATGGGGTATCTCAGTCTAGTTCCTAAATGACGAATGGAATCCATTAGTGTAAAAAGGAACTCTTATTTTAGCCTTTTATTCACTTTTTTTTTGTTCCTTTTCAAGGTATTCGAAGAAGAAGAATGACATGCATACGTAAAAGTGATCATGTAGTAGTATCTGATCAAAGATGTGAACTTACACCTACTGTACCAGCTGTCTTTGAGGAGTGCAATACAGGGTGCGAATTAAGGTAAAAAGAGGTTCCTAACTGATGGAGCTATTGTGGTCTTAGCCTTTTTGGTGATAGAGATTGAAACAAAGTAATTAAGATTGCTTTATCCTCTGTCCTCCACCCTTCTCTGCCTCCTTCATTCCTCCCATCTTTCCTTCCTTTCCTCAAATCTATTGCTATAAGAGGTTCACACATTATGTTTACACCTCTGAATCTAAGTAGAACTAGTGTACTTGTCTAATTTTTATTGGTAAAATACAAAGTCTTTTGTTAGATTTTGGAATCTGTTCTATGTATCCTGGTGTGAAAACTTGTACTGCTGGGCAGGATACATTTTTCACCAGAATTATACCTACAACTGGAACTAATTTGAAACAGATGCATGTTTTTGCACTCCCAAGAAATCCCACGCTGAAGTGTTCAGAATTGTAACTTACATTTTTCAAAGTTACCTAGATTAAGACAAAAGAGCCTTTAAAATAAAAAAGATGTTTTTAAGCCTGTGATTCAAGTTCTTTTATACTGCTTTGAAAATTCTAGCCATGAGATGCATTTTTACAGTTTTATCTGTTCCCTAAAATGCATATCTATATTTATATGACAATTCCTGGTACATTCTCAAAGTGCATTATTCATCGTGGTCTTATTTTTTAAAACATAGTTAGCTTTCTGTAACAATTTGTCCTTGTAGATGGCACAATGTTGGCAAAAGTGACTGCACATCAAAGTGTGGCCCAGGGTATCGGTCCGTAGAGATCCACTGCATGAGGTACTCTCTTTCAAAAGACCTCAGTGCTCCAGTGGATGATAAGTACTGTGCTGATCAGCAGAAACCACCAACCAGAGAGCCCTGCCACGGTGACTGTATGTTAACAAGCTGGCACTACACAGAATGGTCAGAGGTACGAATTCAAAACCTTATGACTGTACCATTATAGTTCTGGTTAGCATTTATATATTATTATTTTTTTCTTTCTATATCAATTGCTTTAGTAACTAAAAGAAAATAATGTTTGACAAATGCAGACATGTAGGAGAAACTAATACCAATCTTTATATTCCAGCAACTTCCTCATATTTTTGAAAGAAACTGTGGCTAAATTGTTTGCAGGTTGGCTTTGGAAGTCAGCAGAGAAGGTCTGGTGGTTAATGTGTATATTTTATTTACAGTCTTAATTATTTAGTTCTGAGAGTATTTTGGAGAAAAGGAATAAGTAAAATTTCAGCTTGAATCTTCATTGCAGAGTTTTATTTTGGAACTACTAAAAGGGCCAATTTATCTCACGTGAACATATTAGAAGTCAAATTTATCTAACACAATTGTTAATGTCTTTCACCTTTAAGACTGACAAAGTTATTTTGACTTGTTTTTATCCTGTTGTGTTTCCTGTTTAATAATATTGCCTAAACACCACAGTGTTCCAGGAGCTGTGAAAGCGGTGTCAGAACCAGAGAAGCTTTTTGTATGAACAATTTGGGCCGTCATCTTCCTGACAGAGAATGCCAGGAACTTCCAAGAGTTGTAACACAGAGTTGCAATGAATTCTTATGTCCAAGCTGGTCTGTTAGTGAGTGGAGCGAGGTAATGAACCATCTAAAACTTAGGATGCCTTTGGTCCTGGTCGTTGAGATTAAAATAAGATGCTTTAGGTGTTTGGGTTTTTATGTTCTGGCTATTTTGGCGCACACAATAATAAAAATTCTGAAGTCCTAGAATTTGGCTGATATATATCCTAAATGTACAAATGAAGTGAGAACTTCTGAAAAATACACCTAGAATTTATTTTTCTCTGAAATTTTGTTACATTAAAATGAGGTAATGAAGCTACTTAAAGTAAATCTATCTTCTGTAATATGCATACCTTCCTTTTTTATGAAGCAATGAGAACCATCCAGTCAACTGAAGAACAGAATTTGATCACTTTTATCATAAAGATTATATGGATATAAAAAAAACCCCTGTATAATTTAAGCATTTTTCTTATGAAAACTATATATGCACCCATATTTTAAACAATTATTCTTTATTCTAATGAAAAGAAATGATCTGTACATTGTTCTCACATTTTTGTAGCTTTAGAAACTTAATAGTCATACCTTTGTATTACCATTTGGGTTGACATTTACAAGAAATGGAGGAGTCATAAAAAAACTAGTTTTGTTGGACTACCTACACCCATGGAATATTTTTGTTATTTATATTAACTTTGAAATCTACTAAAAGAAAGTGTAGCCATTAATGCTGACTCACATCTTTACAAACTGATGACTAATAATTTTGCAGTGTCCTGTGACATGTGGCAAAGGGATGAAGCATCGTCAAGTATGGTGCCAACTTAATGATGAACAACTGAGAGATGATTTCTGTAATCCAAATGATAGACCAGAATCAATAACGCCGTGTGAACTTCATGAATGTGCATCTTGGGAAGTGGGACCTTGGGGATCAGTGAGTACATAAGGATTCCTGGCTTCTTGTTTTCTAGTTCAGACTATGAGTAATCACAAGACAATACCCTTTAAACATTTTAATTGGATCATAAGTAGTTACTTTAGCTGATCACGTTTATTTGCTCCTACTGGCTACATCCATATGTAAGTTAAATGCCTAAAATAGTCATTGACCCTTAATATCAAAGATGCTATTATACATGAATGTATTACATCTCCAGAATAATGAAAATGTAGACAGCAAATGGTTCAGGTGAGTGAGGCAGGTAAAAGACCAACTATTTATAGCTATGTGGGCATATTTAAGTGGTAGCTTTAATTAAGATCATAGAAGTGTATATGCTAATAATAGTCAAAAAGACTTAGTATTTTGTTGTTATGTTTTGTTTTGACCTTCAGTGATAAAAGATCTCCTCTTTCTTTATGTGAAAGTGCTGTTGAAAAATATGTTCCTGTGTGTAATGATGCTCATCTAATGTATACCAGAGTGGCTTCAAAATTCTGGAAAAAAAAAAGAATTAATTTATGAAGGAAACTTTTGTCACCAAATAGATGAGAATTAATAAAAAAATAATAAGGTATTCAATTTCATGGGCCTTTCATAAGATCAGGTTACTCAAACCAACAGAAGTGTTTTGGATTATTCAGAGTTTCTTGGATGTTAGTGAGAATGCATAACTGAATAGCAGCTGATACTTATTTTTTAGTAAAATTCAGAATAAATATACCTTTGGAAATTAAGCATATTTTTAACTTAAACATTTATTTTGTGTAGAATTTTTCTTACATAATATTTTTTCCATGCTAGAGATAACCATACTGCTGTCTACTGTAGTGCTGAATTCACAGTATCACCGAATGCCTTGAGTTGGAAGGGATCTTAACGATCAGCTAGTTACAGCCCCCCTGCCATGAGCAGGGACACCTCGCTCTAGACCAGGTTGCTCAGAGCCTCATCCAGCCTGGTCTTAAACACTTCCAGAGGTGAGGTGTCCATAGCTTCTCTGGGCAACCTGTTTGAGTGTCTCATCACCCTCACAGTAAAGAACTTCTTCCTAATGTCTAATCTAAATCTACCCTTCTCTAGTTTAAAACCATTGCCCTTTGTTTCATCACCACATGCCCTTATAAAAAGTCCCTCTCCAGCTTTTCAGTAGACCCCCTTCAGGTACTGGAAGACTGCTGTAAGGTCTCCTCGGAGCCTTGTCTTCTCCAGACTGAACAGACCTGAATCGCTCAGCCCGTCCTCATATGAGAGGTGCTACAGCCCTCTGCTCATCTTTGTGGCCCTCCTCTGGACCAATCCAACAGATCCCTGTCCTTCTTGTGTTGGGGCCTTTTGAGTAATCTTTTGATCACAAGATGCTGGTTTTCCATTCCCACAAGCTAAATTCAAAAATGAAATAAAAAAAAAAAAAAAATTTGGGCCCATGATACAGTTCTTCTGAGTGAAATATCACTGTGTAGAAGCTTGTACAAGCAATTTGCCAGTCCATCTCACTGGAGCAGAGCTTTCCACTACCATTTTTCCTCCATACCATCTGATAACAGCTATTCACAACCTGGGTATTTTACCAGTATTTGTGCTTGAACCATAGCATTTAAAGGATGGGATTTGTCATAATATTTTCAGTCCTCTAACATTTTAGGTTCCTTATTTGAGTGTCCTCTTGTCAAACTATAGTGAAGGGAAAGACATTTAATAGCCACAGGTAGTGATTCATTTAGAAGCCACTCCTTATTCCACCCTTCACCCCTGTTCCTCTGCTCCAATTTTTATTGCTGAGCATGACATTATATAGTGTTGATTTCCTTTTGATCAGTTCAGGTCAGCTGTACTGGCTGTGTTCCCTCCCAGTCTCCTGCTCACCTCCAGCCTACTCACTACAGGGGTTAGAAGGGGAGGAAAAAGAGAAAGCCTTTATCCTGCACAAGCACTGTTCAGTGGTAGCCAAAATATTGTTGTGCTATGGACACTGTTTAAACACCAATATGGTCTGTCATGTAAAGAGTTAACACCATCCCAGTAGTCATAAAATCACAGAATTATTTAGGTTGGAAAAGACCTTTAAGATCACTGAGTCCAACCACTAAGCCAGCACTGCCAGGTCACCACTAAACCATGTCCCTAAACACCACATCTACACTTCTTTTAAATGCCTCCAGGGATGATTATTTCCCTGGACAGACTGTTCCAGTGCTTGACAACCTTTTTGGTGAAGAAATTTTTCCTAATGTCCAGTATAAACCTCCCCTGGAGCACTCCTATTTATTCTAGAGAGTTGTTTTAACATAGAAAGTGTAATTAAAAAATAAATTTTATTATATATAGTCCTACTTCAAGTGTATGAAATTACTGACTTTGACAGTGTGCTGTCACATGTGGACGTGGATACCAGATGCGTGCAGTCAAATGTGTTACTGGGACTTACAGAGTTATTTTGGATGATGACAGGGAATGTAACGCTGCTACTCGTCCTAGAGATAACCAAGTAAGTTAACAAATACCTTCCAATTGATGGTACTTTTCAGTTAAAAGCATCTAAATACAAATGTTGTCTACTGAATCTTTGAAGGAACTTGCAGGAAATGAGTTCTAAAATGAGAAAAAAATGCCATCTGTTTGTTTTCCTAAACTTCAGATTTGGTCTAGAGAATTAAGTAAAAGAGCAGCTATTTGGGGAGTGGAGATTTGAAAATTTGCTATATGACTGAAGGGATCCAAAAGCATTTGATTGTTGGCAGGGGGGAAGCTCCAACATGTAGATTATAAGGAAACTGCTTGCCTTGATGTTTACTAATATGCTCCTAACTGGCTTGGTATTGGCTAAAATTCTGCTCATTCTTAAAATACTGATATGGTTACTTGAAGAAAGCTTTAGTTGTTGGAATAATACTAATTCAAAACTGTAGCCATAAATTATGATTTAATATATTATTAATACAGTTCTCTACCTCTTCTTCTTGTCTCAGTTTACTTACTTCATCACTTCCCTTAATTTAAACCTATAATTTTTCAGAAGCAATGTTTTTAATACAATCAGTGGGTTTACCTTACCTTAGTTTAACTAAAAGCACTTGGTGTCTTAGATGCTGTGTATTAATACGTTGATCTGGCTGTCAGATTGATACATCTCATTTATATCCTGGTAACCAAACACCTCCTTGAGAGCATAATCTGCTTCTTGTCTCAAGGAGAAGAGGAGGGAAAAAAGGGATTTTATGGTCCAGAGTAAACCAGTCACAAGTTACCAGCCCTCCTATAACTGCCTGAGACTTAAATACAAAAACCAAGTAATTGGTGTAGATTTATTTCGACTTGCATGTGAAAACACTGGGTTTGAGTATATTTTGCATTTTGAATTGTGATACCTGTTCAGCAGTTGACTGAAACTGGGCAATTTTGTGTTCCCAGTAGCTGAAGGTATGAAGGATGGAACAGCACAGTCAGTATCTTCACTCAATTATTCTGTAATGCCTGTGGCTATGGAACAGCAATGTCTATGTCCCTTGTCTCCACCAAGTTGCCCAACACAGTTCTTTCTCAAAGTGTAAATGTTTTTAGTTATTAATAACACAGTTTTAACATCAAATAAATTTTCTTTGCTTCTCAATTTGAAACAAAACAATTCAATGAAAAGCCTTTGAATCATACCAGGGCAAAGTTAGAAGATAGTGTTTACCTGTTAATTAATGCTGGCTTATTGTAACAGTAAAATCTGTCTCTGTGGCAGCCACTTGCTTCGCAATTGGCTCTTCCAAAATGTGTAGACTTCAAAAACTTTTTTTTTTTTCTTACCCCCACAGGAATGTGAATTGCCATCTTGTCCAGAAACTACAAAGTTATGGACTACATCGCTTCCTCTAGTTCATGTGGGGAAGGTGACCCAATGGAGATACGGATCATGGACCCCAGTATGTAATGCACCTTGCAGAGCAGTCATCCATTCCTTCATCCATTTTACCATAAAGTTCTCACTGATGTGTTTTTCAGACTGAAATGTGCTTGTGATAAAATTTAAAGGAATTGTAATTTTTTTTTTTTAAGACCCTGTTTCTTAAGGAGGAGATAGACACTCCCAGCAAATTCTGTGTGCTTCAAATCTAGGCAAGGAAAATAAAGGGGCGGGGGGAAGATTTCTGGGAGCTGGGATTCTGAGCAAAATAGCTTTCATTTGATTGAGAGTGTGCAAGAAAGCATTTTTCTTTTATTTTTTTAAATAATTGATTTTAATATAATTGTCTGTTAGTTCCTTGAGGTTCTTAACAGAGCGTATAACACAGTTGTATCTTTGCACGATTATTTTACCTCAATATCAGTAAAGAGTGCATAGGCTGAGGCTACTCAGAAACTCTTCACTAAATCCAACTTGAACTTCCCAGCTATGAAGGCATCAGAAGGGGCTCAATGGAATATGTTAATATAAACTAGAATAGCAAATAGATAGTGATGTTAAATATTGCATCACTGTGTAGCAAATAAAATGTTCTGGAAGTTACTTTCCAATGTTTCTGTTGTTAATAAATTTTTTTAAAAATGCCTTTGCAACTGTATAATGATTCCATGTTATAACTGAAATGCTACCTGTTCTTGTGAAGAATTGCTTCACAGGAATTAAGGCCATGAAATTTGGTGCCAAGCCAGTGGTATTTCTTAAGGTCTAAACCATGCAGCAGTATTTCACTTTCCTTCCTGAATGTGTAGCTCTATCAGTGTGAGATGGAAGTATGGTTCTCAGTGCTTAATTCTGAAGTCAAGCTGATACTAATCTACGTTAGTATTTTAGATACTGGCATTTGGTCTCCTAAAGTGTCATGAGCTTGGATTGTTCTCTGACAGTGCTCTGCATCCTGTGGGAAGGGTGATCGTGCTCGTTATGTGAGTTGTAGAGATGCTCATGGAGGAATAGCAGACGAATCTTTCTGTGCTCATTTACCACGACCAGCTGAAGTTTCAAGCTGCTTTAGCCCATGTGGAGAGTGGCAAGTTGGAAATTGGTCTCCTGTAAGTATTAATTGTAATTTTTTAAAATTTTTTTTTAATGTGACTATTTAGATTATTGGCCAAAGTCTTTGATTACAAATGGGGATTTCATATTTTGTGCGAGCTTGATTGAAATTGCATCCTTTGAAAAAACAAAGTGTACATTTCTTACCATCAAAAGTAAATATAAATGTCTTTTGTTATTAATTATCAATGTTCTGTCACAACTGTTGGGTTAATTTTTGGTCAGTGCACAGTTACATGTGATAGTGGAATAGTAACAAGACAAGTTATCTGTGTCAACTATCATCAACAAATCAACGAGAATTACTGTGATCCTGAAGGCCGACCTTCTAAAGAACAAGAATGTAACATGCCACCATGTCCACCCATTTATCATCATATTCCGAAAATACATGACCATCCAAGCCATTTTTCAGAAATAGATTACCTTCCAGTACACCATCCACAAGACAATATAAACCAGTGGAACCATCCCTCTGTGGGAGGATATCAGTGGAGAACTGGACCCTGGGGAGCAGTAAGAGTTAATTTTTTTAGTATATTAACTTGTTCTTTCAAATGTGTATTGCCATTTCTAGAAATGTTATTGCCGTACAGATTTGGTCAAAAGAAAAACATACTTATTAAAAATAAAAAATATTATTATGAAGAATATATTAAATTCAAAATGTAGTTTTTGTGCAATTTAAACTTTAAAATAATCCCAGTAGTAATTTTTATTTGCAAATTTCAGTTTTGAAAGTTAACATTAAAAAAAAAATAATTAAGTTGGTTTAACCAATGTATTTTACATTTTTCTGATAATGCAATGGTGATATATATTTGTTTACATGTTTTGGTAGTGCTCTAGTACTTGTGCAGGTGGATTTCATCGTCGAGTTGTAGTATGTCAAGATGAGGAAGGAAGAAGTGCTAGTTATTGTGATGAGGCAACAAAACCTCCAGAGTCAAGACACTGTGATTCTGGACCCTGTCCACGATGGAACTATGGGAACTGGGGAGAGGTAAGATCATTTCACTTTCAAAGAGAAACATATTTACCACACTGTCTTAGAAATAGTAGCATATTTATTTGATTGCAAATGAAACGGAACACCGTTTGTTTGGTTTTTTAACTTATTTTAAAAGAATGAGTTTCAACTTGTTTATCTAACTGTAGTATAGATACGTGTAGTGTAAATATACATCCAAAATCAGTAAATATTATGTGAGGCTAAGGATGTACAACATATAATTGAGTGTTACAGTAGTGTCTTGAATCTTGAGACATGTAAAATTATTTTGTTACAAAAAGATGAGCTGTATGCAAAAAAACCCAAACCCTCAGAGTAATAGCCTAAGAAAAAACGGAACACAAGAAGCTATAAAGAAACCTTACATCAAATTTCGTAAGTAGTGACTAGAATAACTGCAGGTAGTAGTATCTACTGGGTTGCAGTTACAAACTGGAAGTATGAAGATAGATAGGATCATGTGTGCCTGGGTTAGAATATTTTGGTGAAACATTCTATGTTATTGGACAAAGAAGGGTTTCTCCATCCATGTAATGTCATGGCTTGACTACACATTCTTGCTCAAGCACTACAGAAAGAGTTACAGCTGGTTAGTTTGTCATTCCTTCTAGTCTAACCTCTTGTGATTCCTGCCCTCTTGTCTTATTTTTGATACATCAACATCTAGCATTGGAAAAAGAAGAAAAATTAAAAGTGATGACTTACTTTATTTTTCTTTCCCCCCCCCCTCATTTTAGCCAGATCTAGCCGTTTAGTTCTCAATACCAGTCTTAATGTCATATTTTTTCTGTCCCTAGCTGCAGACCTGGGATACAGGTTAATGCAGGTGCTGCAGGTTTTGTCTAATTTCGAATCCTCTGAAATACAGTAGAAAGCAATACACTCTTGGAAAATGCTCACTTTTGATCAGATTGTTTTTAATAACTCATTAGAAATGAGAATTAGTATTTTTGTCTGGTATTGCAGAATTACAGGAAAACTGAAACTCTGAAAACCCATCCTGTAAGAATTTTACACTTAGTCTGAATAAGTTAGACTATGAGAAAGTGTGCCCAATGTCTGAGTTTTCTCTTTTCTGGCAGGGAAAACTAGCTTTAGAACCAATTTCCATATTTTCCTCCTATCGGAGAGATGTATATATATGCACATTCATTCTCACAAATGGTTACATTTCCTTGATAGATTCTCTGTAGCTGAGACATTTTGCAGAATATCACTTTGTAAACTATAAAAATGTGGTTTGATGAATGTTTTGGTGAGAGAATTGTTTTTTCATTATATGAGATTAGTCTGTAAATCATTGTTCTTGAACTGAGTGTTCAGGGACTGTGAAAGTAGACATAATCAGTACATATTATTTATTATTGCTATATCTTTTTGGTGTAATGGTATGTGATGACTCTTAACAAAAATACTGTATATAAAATTTTGTATTTCAGTGTACTCAAACTTGTGGAGATGGAATAAAGACAAGATTGGTGATTTGTCAGCTTCCTACTGGCCAAATGTTGGGTGATCAAAACTGTGAAATTCTAGACAAGCCACCTAATATGGCACAATGTAATGTGCATTCTTGCCCTGGTGATGTTTCATGGCATCGGGGACCGTGGAAATCGGTACGATAGCATTCACTCATATTTTTGCTTTCTTGTTCTTTCTGTCACTCTATTTCCCCTTGCCTTAAAAAAATTATATTATTATTTTCTTTGATAACAACGAAATAATAATGCATGTGGAATAGTCTATGTAGTTTTATTAAGCAAATGTTCCTGAAGTTCTTGAATTAAGTGGGAAACAGCCATTTACTTCAGTGGGAAAAGCATCGTGCTCTCTAAAACATCATAAGGAATATTTTGAAAATTACCAGAAATCATCATAGCCAATAGCAATACGTAATAGGTTGTTCTGTTTTGAAGGGTTATGACTTAATCTGTTTTTAAATTTAAAAGTATATGCTGTAATTTATACTGTAGTATTATCTACGTATTTATATTTGTAAAAAAAAAAAAAGCTTTTTAGTGCATAACTTTTTTCTAATACTATATTTAAGTATAAAATAACTCACATGTATATTACATTTTGTCATAAACATTTTACTCCGTATTACGTGTACATTTGTGTATAGAAGTTTATATTTGTGGTTTTAAAACAGTGACTAATTAAAGCTGTCTATGTATAATTATGTATGTAACTATAATATGTTACTGTCTACATGTCACTGTCTATTAATGTGTAAAAATGCCTACAGTAATCACCATTAATCTTTAAAATTGCCACTAGCAGATTATTAACATACTGAAGTAATCATAGCAAGCTCTACAATATAGAGTACGTTATATTTCCCAAGTTGTGAATTTGGCAACAATATTTATTATTGTGCTCAATTCTGAGGAGAATAATGGTAATCAAAGGAGGCTGGAACCAGTTCTGGTTCCGTTGAAATTGGTTAAACCTGTCATTAACATCCCTGGGAGATGGGCTAGGACAACAGTTCTACTTATTTTAAGTTGTTGGGTTTTTTTATTCGTAAAATTCTGTTATTTGATTCTTTGAATTAACATGAAAACATTTTTTAAAGTATTGTTCAATTTCAACTTTAAGTAATTTGTTTTGGTATAATCTATTCTAATTTATTGCAAATAGATTCTAAAATGAAAGTTTAAATTAATAATTTACCACAGTTATCTCTTTCTTCCACTGTGCAAAACAGAGTTTTGGGTTTGTGTTTAACAGACACCAGAGTATCTTGTTCAGCCATTAGCTAACTAATTAGTAGTTACTTTCTAATGCTTAATTAATGTGTGTACTTCAGGTGCTGAGAAGACAAGCAGGGCATTCAGTACACAGTTGCCTTTGAACTCAATGTTTGTTTTCCTTTTAGATCGAAAGTTCTTCACAGCCTGTTTGTTCCCTGAGTGACACAGCTTGTCCTGCATGAATAGCTTACCTGTGAGCTATTGTAATGTATTGTAAAAGTTACACATGGCTTAGTTTGGCAAAGATTTTCACGTTGGTTTATATCTCAGTTGTCATGAAAAGCCATTTTAATCCTTCAAAACTGAACTTTAGATTATAATCTAGTTACCTCAGAGAGTTCATGGCTTCTGTTTTATTTGACTGCAAGCTCTATAGATACTCAGTAAGACTTTTAATTTCATCACACTCTCACATGGTGTTGTGCAGCAAGAAATGTAGCAAGTACAAACAGGTTTACATATTAAATATCCCTGTCACTTTTTAGAAATGTACCTAGTTTCAATGCTGCCAACACATAATCAGCAGTTAATCTTTGTTTCTGTTTAAACAGAGCAAAGTATATTCATTGAGGACTATTATGAAAGAGCAGTAAAAGCTTTAGCCACAGAAACACTACTTGTAGCCTAGCACAAACTGCTTCATTTAGCCTTCACCTATGGGTGGTTGATGAGTGATGTGATAGCTTGGTGATAGACCATGGACCTCTTTATCTTATACCTTTCTGACATACAATATGCTCTAATATAGGGGTCTGTTAATGAGTGGACACTGTCTGGAGGCTGGAGTCATTAATCATGTCACATATACACTTATTTCCTTCTCTGTAAAGACAGCAAGAAGCAGATAAAACACTGTTTGTATTTCTGACAAAACTATTAAGTAATATTTATATGTGCTTATTTTGATGGAGTTGCACCACCAGTAAATTTGGCCCATATATCTTGGATATTTTTCTTTTAGACTACTTCATTGGTGAAGGGATTGAGGCAACAATCCAAAACTTCATGAAAGAATAAGTTACAAGCCAAAAAGGATGCAAAACATGCCATATTATATAATGTCAGGAAAAATTCCATAGCATTCTGACAGCTGGCTTACGAGTACTTTGTTCTTGTATAGATTTTTATTGTGTTCCTATAAATAGGCTATTCATACATGGGAAGACCATACCTTCCAGCTTTATTTGCATTTTTGGATGATAAAAACATGGATATATTCAGGAGTTTGATTTTTTTTGTGGTCCCCCATAGTTTTTCAGTGCTTACCAAAGCACTTGGAGAGGCAGGTAGCCAAGGAACAAGGTTTCTGCTTAGGCAGCTGGTGGTAGCAGTTGATGTTACCTTGGAAGATTTGTATTTCAGTAGGGTTTTCATTCTTGTTTGAGTGTGGATAGTAAGATAGATTTTATCAGAGACATTTTAACCAGGTATGTCACAGCTTGAAATACATGTTTGCTTCTCATCCTTTCTTGTTCCTTTAGAAACATTGAATGGCTTAGATTGGAAGGGACCTCAGAGATCGTCTAATCCAATCTCCCTGCCATGGGCAGGGATGCCTCTCAACTAGACTAGGTTGCTCAAGGCCTCAGCCAACCTGGCCTTGAACACTTGCAGGGAGGGGGCATCCACAAACCCTCTGGGCAATCTGTTCAGAGTCTTGCCACCCTCATACTGAAGAACTTCTTCCTAAGATCCAGTCTAAACCTATTCTCCATCAGTTTAAAACCATTTCCCCTTGTCCTGTTGCTGAACACTCTTGTGAAAAGTCTCTGTCCAACCTTCCTGTAGGTTCCCTTCAGGTACTGGAAGGCAGTTATAAGGTCCTCTTGGAGTCTCCTCCTCTCCAGGCTGAAAAATGAATACATAGTTGAATTACTGAATTGCAGCTGATTACTGAATCCAGATTGTAACTCAATGTCACCTAAAGGTCACTTCAGTAATCTATTATCACTAGATCTTCACGACATGTTTGAAACCAGATAGCTTACTGCGTGTGTATCTTATCATGAAGGAAGCTGCCGTAACTCAAAGGTAACAAGTATTGCCACAAAAGCAAATAGTTATGCCACTGCTCTGCACCATCCTCAGTGTGACCTCCATCAGTCTTTTTGAAGTGTTCTGTTTCCCTCATCTGAACAGTTTCACATGTAGTCATTTGTTGCAGATCACTACCAGCTACGATTAACAGCATAGCAGCGTTAAGGTCCACCTTTAGGTTTTTGTTTTCTGTTAGATTTTCTTGAAAGCGTCCATTTTTTTGAATTTTATCTGAATATTAATGGAAGAGGATTTATACTCTCTAGTACGAGTTAACTGCAGTGCAGTCATTAGCACTTTGTTTTCTTACATTTTTTTTCTTTTAGCACCTTGTGCTTCATGCTCTTTTACTTCACATATGTATTGTGAATTGAGATATGATGCATCCAGCTTTTTTTCAAAGAATTATAAAGAGTTTGTCCTAAAGTTTTATTATATACCAGTTGTGAAATCAGATGATAACTGTAGAATTGTTTTCTTAATTACTTAAAACATTTTAAAGATGTTCTGTAATTAAAGAGACCTTAGATTAAAAGTGGACAGACAACTTTCCCAAGAACAGTACTAGTGCAGAGTGCTTTTATGCTGTTCTAACACTGTTAAAAGACAACAAACTAGGCATGTCAATTGTACATTGTTGTTAGTCAAGAAACCGAGTATCACAGGCAAGTGTTTCCCTAAACTGTTCAAATTATATTAAAAACATCCCACAAAACTACAGTTTAAGAATGTTACTTTTTCTGAGTTCTTTGAGAACGGTCTAAATCTGATTGTGCACTTCTTTAAGATCAGTGATACAAGCAAGATTTGACCCTTACAGAAGTGAATTATGCTTTGTCCAAATATAAAAAGGCATAAAAAGAGTGGATCAGCTTGTCTTCTAAGTTACCCTTATGTGTCAGGAATATCTTGCTGCTATTACCTGCTGCCTTTCAGACATGTAATATAATATGTTTAAAGTGGATGTTTTTCTAGTTCTTCAGTTTTATTTTTAGTTGCGTCAGAATAATTTCAGTGTAATTCTGTCTTTGCACTAGTGGAAGAAATCTATTCTTACTTTTAATGAATATTAAAAATAATTTAAGAATTGTCATCCCAGTCCCCTTCCAGTGTTCTTACTGCCAGGAATCCCATTGCCTTCTGCAGGAGCAGAAGCAGCCCAAACATGCATAAGTTAAATATTTATTTGTTTTCATTTTAATGCAAAAAAAATCCTGCTATGTATGATAAGTGCCTTCATTCACTTTTTCTAATGTGTAAAAAGTATTTATATCTTTAAAGATAATCTTTTATATTAAAAGGGAATTCAGAATCAGTGAACTTGGTTTTCAAAACCATCTTCAGTCTTTTACCTCTACTTCTGCTGCTGCCTATTGTTGAACTGCAGAATACCTCATTACCAATACAGCACATTTATTTAATATCCCACTGACTGAAATCTTAATGTTAGCATATGTTATTCATTTTTTAAAAATTTGGAAATGGGGGTTGCCTTTTCAGAGATAACTGATAACATATGTCACTACCCAAATAATGTCATAAACCAGACTTGGGATAGTGGATTTTATAAAAACGAAAGAAAATGCTTGATTCCAAAATTCAAAAACAAATATTTCTGTACTGCTCATCAAGATTAGTGGAAATTTTTCCATTTTGGTGCTATGTTGCCTGTATAGCTTGAAATAATAAATAAGTTATAATGTATGTGTGATAATTTAATTTAATGACTGTGACTTGTGTCTGTGAAATACAGTTGCATTTTAACCCTTCTTTTTTATGCATGTTGTGTGGCTTTGTGTTTATATTTAATGTGTCCTTTATTAAGGAATGCTAATGTTTAAAGTCCTTAAAATAAAATAAAAAAAAAAGAGGGGAGGGGGGAGAGAGGAGTGAAACTAACTGCTTCTGTGGAAAGTAAGGGGGTTTTTACCACGGAGTAATCTTTGTGTTGTGGTGAACTTCATATGATGTTTTAGTGACATTGTTTTCATGAGGGAAGCTCAGGAAAAAAAAAACAACAAACCATTGTTACTGATTAAAAGCAGCATTGACACCATTGGACAACTTGACTGGAATAGGTAGTTGGCATGTGATCTTTTGTGATAAAGATACAAGCTATTGAGCCTGGTGCTGGACCTATAATTTCCTGGCCCAGTCCTGCTCGCACTTAGCAAAAAAAAAAAAAAAAAAAAAAAAAAGACATAAAAACTGAGGCTCATAATGTAATGCTCATCTCTTAATTTCCAAGATAAAAACCGTAGAATATTCTGGAAGGGGAAAAAAAGCCTTAATACGTATTCCTAAATCATAGAACCATATAATGTTTTGGGTTGGGAGAGACTATTAAGGGTCATCTAATCCAAGCCTCCTGCAGTGAACAGGGACATCTGCAACGAGTTCAGGTTACTCAGAGCCCTGTCCAACCTTATCTTGAATGTTTCCTGGGATGGGGCATCTACCACCTCTCTGGACAGTTCTACTGTTATAAGGTCCAGTGTTTCACCACCCTCATTGTAAAAAGTTTCTTCCTTACATCCAGTCTAAAATACATATAGCCATTTTATGAGAATAAAAGGAATGTAAAGCTACTGATGTATTTATTTCTTTTTTGTAGAGCTAAAACCTTCAGAAAATCTGAAGGGCTCTGGCTGGTCAGATCCATTTGAAAATCATTCTGAGCTGCTTGTGTATATATGTAGCAGTTTTGAAAACACCGGTCACAACTCGTAAATACTGGTTCAAAGTGGTTTTGAGGTCCAAATTTAAAAGTTACTAAACACATACTAAAGTATTATCATTTCCTAACATTTTTGAAGGTTAATACACAAATATTTTGGTTACCTGACATGGGTTAGAACAGAGTTTTCTGTAGTCCTCTCTTATGGGAGTTCCTAGTCCTTTCTTTCTTTGAAAACCAGCAATTGTGGGAGACTGGTGACTCCACTAGACAGACTGCTCTATTGATCAGTGTATGTTCTACCACGCATCTGTCTATGGCCCTTTCACTTCAGGGAGAGCAGGATCAGGTACTTAGCTTTCCTGATGAATCAGTCCTTCAGAGGTTTGCATGCATGCTCATATATATGCCCATGATTGTAGCATTGCAAGGAATGATCTGTTAGTAAATTGAAAATATGCAGAAGAGTGGCTTAGGTTGAAAACAAACTAATTCAACATATGAAGGTAAGTAAAATGTTGTATTTGTTCTTATCTAAATATAATCATGAACATATTTTCATGCACAATTAATTTTAAAACTAATTTGTATTGTCTTAATTCTTTAGTTGATGTTTTATTAAGTGGCATAGAAAGAGTTATATTTTTGTATACTTCTAAAAAGTTTGAAAAGTTTGACAAAACTATGTTGTTCCAGTATATATTACTTTGTATTTCCAGTTTTCTTTAAATTTCAAATACAAAATCTTACTTTTAATTAAATTTTCAAAAGCGAAGTGTTACCTTTTATACAGCAGACACACAGAGCTCATGTGTTTGTTATTCCTTTAATTTCTGAACTACTGTTTTAGTGCTGCTAACCTGATAAAAATTGATAATCAGCAATTGCAGTTGCTGGGATCCAGTGTTGCTTCTGCTCATATTTAGGCTCTTGCAAACTTGGCTAAAACTAATTGGTCTACTATTGCAAGACTGTATTATCTCTAATTACTTTCGTAATTGGTTAATTGAAAGGACCATCTCTCTTGAGATAAAAAAGAAGAATCCATAAAATCAAGTTTTAAATTGTGAAAATAATAGAAATAAATGCTTTTGTGTGCAACGCTTTGATTGTGCAAATGTAGCTTCCACACCAGAGATCCTCCATCTTGTTAAAAATATGGTCCAACTTTTATTGTGAGGACCTATGAATAAAATGTCCCTCTCAAGGGGCAAATATTACTTCTCAGTGAGAACTCAATACTATGTCACATTTGTTCGGTTTTCCTGAGCCTCACAAGAGGGAGGAGGTTCTCCTCCCTGTGATGCAGTCTGTTAAACTGTGTCTGGAAGCAACAATGGATTCACTTTGGGCTGCTTTTTTTTTTTTTTGTGGAGATTTGTGAACACAGCTGCTGGATGGACACAGATAGATAGATTTGTTGTTCTCTATTTGGAAAATGTGTCCAGAAATTTATTCATATACTGGAAATGGAGAAAAAACCCCTGCATTTCTTTTGCTCACACTGGCTTTCTGTGAGGTCTCCTGTATCTGTTTCTGCTGCTCTTCTTTCTTGATGCTTGCACTTCACTCACTGTTTGTCTCCAGGCTGCTGTCTTCATGTAATTGCTTAAAGGTGTTACTAGTGTTCCATGACTGTGGAATGAAGATGAGACTTGAAGTCTGACCAATTCAGCCATTTTGACATTTGCAATGGTGTAATGGCAAAAGTGCCTGTATCAAGTAGTTTTTAGGAGGTATCAAAGGCAAAAGGCAGGATTACTTCAGTCTTGTAAATTTGACACAAATTTATACTTGTACATTAAGATTTTCAGAAAGACCTAGTGAGGGTTTGGTTCTGTTCCTGTTTGTTACTGATTTCAAAAGGAAAGGTAAGGCAAAATTGTCTGTTGGGGCTTGGGTTTTGTGGGTTTTTTGTTTTGCTTTGGTTTTTTAGTTTACCAGTGTTCCTGTATTTTTAATTGTGATGATGCCTCAGCCATCTATCTGTTGTAGATACCATTCAACTGAAAGGTGATAAAAGTTAAGTACATGCACCAGATATGTTGTTGCAGGAATACTAGCTGAGCAGTGTAGCTTATCTATTCCTTTCCTGACATCAATTAATAAGTTGATCATACTTCTCATTATTTCAGTATACACTGTCATTAATTACAGTGATAATGTTGTTTGAATGAGGGCTGATGGTGAAGTTCTTAGCAGAGGTACACGCAGATGCTTCACTTACACTTAAGACCTGCACAGAACCTGCCAAATGGCTGCTGAAAGAAGACAGAAATACCTGTTCCTTTTCTGATTCTCAGATGGTAACTAGATGAAATGGATTAAAATCAAGAACAATTAAGGCAGGAAGAATAACTACACAATTAAACTTTTACTGTAATTGAGAGATGAAATGGAACTTCTAAAGGAAGTGTTAAATGAGATACCAAATGTGCTATGTTATTACTGTTGAAGGAAAACATTTTAATCATCAACTCATGAAATTGTGATTATTATTTTTTAAATAAAATTTAAAAAAAACCAAGAGCAGACATCAATAGAAACACAAAATATGCTTGATTAGGACAAGGCTTGTGTTTGCATCTCTCTGATGCTGTCGTGTAGCGGTGTTAGGATGCTGGCCACTGGTGGATGGTTCTCTCTTAGGTTACTGTTGTGTCTAACAGTGAGCTCTTCTAGGGAAGCTGAAAGCTGAAAATAATTTCTGGGGGACAGGTCATGACAACTGAATCTGTTTTTTGGGCTTTGACTCAACTATACATGTTCGAGTCCAATGAATTATGGTACTCCTGTGATGAATTTCTCTCTTTTTCAAGCCTTTCTCGTGTTCTTGCTACTGTTTGTTCATCTTTTTATTTTCCCCCTCTTCCACTATGCCACACAACCTTCCGTCAACATCTACACTAATATCTCCACAATCCATGTGAAATGGCTTTGCCGCGACATAATTGTTCTCTAAAGCCTTGGATTATATGTAGCAGTTTCCTCCCTGTACACCATGTGGGCTTGTTCTTGTCCAAAATTTGAGTCAAATTTTAAACTAAGACTTGAATATTGCTTGGGCCCAGATTTTTCTTTCTACGTAAATAGTATTTTTTAGACTTTACAGTGAACTTCTGTGAAAGACTTTTGTTTTGTTTGTCAGTTCTCAGTCCCCCTAAAGCTTGACATTTTTATCTGGCATCAGAAGTTTTCAATCTTCATAGGAGGAGAGTCACCTTTATAGCAGTTGGGAGTCACCTCCAAACAAGTCATGCTACACTTCCATTTTGAAAGAAAAAGGATAGAACTTTATCTAGAAATAAAATCTTGTCCCTTTTAAGTTGTAAATTCATTTATTTCTTAAAATGAAGAGTAATAAGACTTCTAAATTTTTAGGGGAAAAAAGTAGAAAATGCAGAAAGATAGGTATATAATATGTAAAGTATGATCAGTCACTTACAGAAAAAAAATTCTGAAAGTTTCTTTTTCTTTAATGAGGAAACCTGAAATAGCACCTATGAAATACACTTCATAGAATTATTATCTGAGCATGCCCTTGAAAAGGACTTGGATATAACTGAATATCCACCAGAATCTAAAGATATAGGTAGGGTAAAAGCCAAATCCTACAATTGCTAAAATAATGTCGCAGCTGATTTTGACAGTTCTGTTGTTCTTGTGTTACTGTAATAGCTAAAAGCTTGTTTGAAGACTTAATTGTGCGATGTGTATTATGTAGGTAAAACAAAGAGAAAGTTGCTGACTGGAAAAGCTTACAGTCTCATTATGAGATGTACATTGACAGGTTGGGAATACATGGCACAGTGAAGCCTGGCTGAGTATCACAGTAGGTGAGGAGCTGAGGATGTTAACAGCCCATTTTTCAAATGCTGTGTAGTTGGCATCAAAAAGGATGCCAGGCTTTAGGCAGTGATGGGGAGAATGGTGGTGTTTGCTGTGATTGGGAAAGACAGGGCAGGGCTTTCAGAGAAGGATCTGGTCATCTGTTTTATTTGTGCTGAGCATGGGTAGCACTTGAAGATGTTGGAAAGATAGGCCAGATTAAAAGACTTATTTACAAATATAACTAGAATGAACAAATGAAATTCTGTGGATAATCATTAAGTGGAATTTCAAGAGTTGTGGTTTTGATTTTTCCAACAGCTGCAAGGAGTGTGGTGGTTCATCTGCCATCCAGGCAGCTTGCTGTTCTGCTGAGAGACCTCCCTCATTAAGGCTACTGCCATCTGCATGGGAGAAAAGAAATTCAGACTGCGTGGTGGCAACTTTAAATATTGTCTAGAATTCCTTTGTAGCATCATCAGTTGAGTTTGACTTCTGTAGACTTGAAACCAGCTTACCTTCAAGATCTGTTCTGATGGTTCTGACTTGAATAAAATGGAAGGGTTTGCTTGGGTTTGGTTTGTTTTAATCGGGATGTCTTAAAGGAGAGAACATTAACAGTTTTCTAGTAGATGCCATATATATCCTCTCATAACAGTTTTACCTTCCTGTTTTCCATATCAATCCTAGAATCTGTCTTTACTCCTCTTCATTCTTTCTTTATTTTTACTTTTTCTCTGTGTGTAATTTCTTATTTAAGTTTGCCTGTTAAATAGATAGGCTACAGCATGCTTGGAAAATAATTATTCAGAAGTTTTCTGTTACTCTTCAGATGAGAATTGAAACAAAATTGTTATCTTAAAAAGAATCTAACAAAGGATGCCTTTTTATGAACCACAGAGTACTCAATCCTGTCACAAAAGACATAGCTATGGACAGTGGACAGGTTAGATGAACTCAGAAGAGTCATTGCTGCCTGTGACTGCTCTCAGCTGCCACATAGACTGTTAGGTCATATTGCAGCACAATCCAGCATCTCCTACGCCCACACTGGGATTGGAGAGCACTAGTGTTCACGTCTATGATATGTACCTGGAAGCCCTGAAAACCAACACATAGATGGTAGAAACTTGGTGTATGTGGGCTTTTCACCCTGTTACATAGCCAAAATATAAAGCCAGGAAAAAAAAAAATGTATAAGTGCTTATTGGGCTGACTTAGAGAAAAGTATTTCTGCCTTCTTTTGTTGTTGAAAGGAGCGATGTTAAGAAATTCCAAACTTAGATGATGCTACTGGCTGCAGATGATGATAGTTGGAACAGATTTTTCTCTGCTTTCCATTCCACTGGGAGCAATAGGAAATGGTAATTTCTCTGTGTGAGGGCCATCCTTCCTGAGCTGCTGTGTTGAAGAGAAGGGCTTCTGAAAAGCAAATTTACCACCAATAAAAACAGAGAACAGACCTTTAATGCAAGCTTTCTTTATAAAAATCTATCATGAATTCTACTTAAAATTTAATGTTTTTTTCTTAATTACCATAATAGAGGTGAAATTGTTGGGGAGGAAAAATGGTCTTCCAATTGAAAATTATGAAGTAATGCTGTAAATAATTTTAACTCGGTACAGGACTTGAAAATTAACTGAACACAAAAGAGGTGTTCTCATAGGTACTGCAATTTTGATGAAAACTGATTTATGTATAAAATTAGTACCAAATAGTACTTTCTGGATTAAGTTTCTCTCAATGTTATCTAGAAAAATGTTATCTGCAGAATCCAGCTATTCATAACTTGGGTATTAAGCTTTGCAATTGAAATACTAAGATATTTTTCGTGGATTCAGTCACAAAGGAAGGAGGATGGCTTTCTTCATGTGTTAGAATAAAGAGACTCTGAGACTCTCAAGCCTGTCTACATATCTACTCATAAAAATATCCCTACACATCACAGCAGTATTGTTACTTATGTTGGATGGAGAAATATTTGGGGATAAAACAATTTCAGAGGCTGTAACAGACTTCACAATAATTTAGGTGATGGAAGTTGGTTGTGGAATCATGAGCCATCCAGACTTACCAAGGAATCAGAAAAGATTCCTTACAGGTGGCTCTGACAAGTTCACGGAGGATTCAGCCTTGGACAGCTAATACAAATTTGTATTTTTGTAGGTGGTAGTAGTTGCAACAGCTAAAAATTGTGGCTTTTCTTTTGTGGTATAGAACTGGCAACCTGCACTGTGGGGTCTCACTGTAGAGCTCAAACAGACGAATATCCATATTTTTGACCTCTCGCTGCCTAAAGCCTGGGAAAGAACAACAGTTAAACATCATGATTACCTATCTGGCTTAGAAAGGTGTGATTGTAGCATGCGTTGCTGGGTTGTCTGTACCTGGTTTGGGTTTCAGATGTGCTACAGTACCTCATGCCATGCTTTGCAAATGGTTTTGACAAGTCCTGCAGTAGGAATATTCCTTTACCCCGTGTCACTCAACTTGTGAAGACTGTTTGTCAGTGTCATGGGAGCCAAAGCTGTGCTGTGTGTGGACTGAGTTTTGCAAGGTGATTCTGGGATGATATTTATGTTACTGAAACACGGGGAGTGCTAGTTTCTCACCTTTCACGTTTTGATACACAAGAAGTCAAAACATATTCAAGCAGTGCTGTATTTCCTCATGCAAAGGTAATAGACTGGGAGGAATTTGCAACAACTATGGAGGCTGTTTGGAGCATTCTGCAAGTAGACATCACTCAGCAGTAATTCTTCAGCTTGAAAGAGAGAGACCTGTTGGAACTCTCTGGGCTCAGCTGGCCACGCATTTGGTCATTAGAGATACAGTCTTGCTTGATTAAATTAAAAAAAAGTTACTGAGCTTAGAGATCCAGTGAAACTGAACGGTAGAAATGTCATCTAGGTAGTGGTTGGATCAGTAGGAATATGGTTCACACTTAGAAGAGGGAAATGTGTTTATTATTAATTTACATCAAAGATCTGATGATGTTTGCAGTATGATTACAGAGTTCTAGATGACATTTGGAAGATAAGATCTAGATGAAAACTACTTTCTGCAGTAATATTTGCGAAGTGGGAAGGCTACAAAGAACTTGAACAAAGAAGAATAGTACTGGGTATGTGCTTTATGTCATGGTGTATTTTAATTCTACTGCTTCAGTTGATACACAGGATACAGTCTTCGATACCTCCTTGTAAAAAACATGCAGACAATTGAAGTGTCCAGAGGACAGCAACATGAGTGGTAAGAGACTTAGGTAAAGTGACAAATGAGGAAAGGCTGGGGTAGTCATGTTTTTCAAGACCAAATCTATAGAAGAATGGACTGAATGAGGTATTCATCCAATACATGATGGTTATAAAGAGGTGAGTGTTTCTGAGTCTAAGGGTAGAATGAAAAGTAACCATCTTATTTAGCAGTATGAGAGACTGTCATAAAATCCTAAGCTATTTTTCCTAGCTATAAGGATAAAATACATGCAAGGGAGGCTGTAGCATCCCTATCATAGAAGACAAGACTGACAAACTTCTGTCAGGATGGTCCAGGTATAGCTATTCCAGACTCTGAGCAGCATGATGGACTGGACAAAGTCTTTGAGTCCTTCTTAGCCTAGACTTCAGTCACTTCAATTGCTGTATCTGCAAAAGCACATTTAGAAAAGTGGCAAAGCAGACTTACAGGCTGCAGCTGCAAGGAGGCCTTAATCAAATCAAGACATTTTCTGAACACTGCAGGAATGTGATATAACATTGAACTTTTGAAATGAAGCTATGCTCAATGAAGTGAATTTAAAATATATTCAGTGTAACTTCTGTAGTTAACATGGGTATTTCGTAGATGTAACAGTAAATCATGCACTTTCCTCTTGGAGGTCAATCCACTCTTTCTCAGGAGTGATGGAATGTTTGATCTTTTGTAACCATGGTACGTTCCAAGTGCTTGACCTAATGGTGCCAGTGTTTGTACTTGTTTTAGTGAAGAATTACTGAATCAGAGAATTCAGTAGGACCTAATTATAGAGTCTATGTTGCTTCTTGATAGTAGTCTACTTGAAGTACAACTTTTTGAATACTTTTAGCTGAATAATGCCTATTTCATGCTCAAGCACCACAAGGCACCCTAGGGACATGCAGCTAACAGGGAGGAGGCAGGCACAAGAAGAGTTAGTTGTAATATGGCAAATGAAAAATTGAAGTAACTCAACTAAGTAATGCTCAAATTAATGTTTTAATAGTATCTTGAGCAGTACTGGTCCCAGTCTACTTCTATCATAGTTTTAAAAGAGCTCAAACAGATTCTTTGGCCAACCAGAGATCATGAAAATACAGTTTGTCAGGCTGCTCAAGTGGCTGCTATGTTTTACCTTGTAGGTTTGTAATTATTCTGGTCTGTAATATAAACTTGTCATTAGTTTTGGTTTGGTTTGGTTTTGGTTCTGTTTTGTCACAGAAGTGCCTGACCAAAAAAAAAAAAAAAAACAAAACAAAAAACCCCAAAAGACTGAGAAGAAGAAAATACCTTTTAACATTTGTAATATGTTTTACCATTTTTTTCTGTGTTACTGTTGTAGCTTAACCCTGGCAGGCAGTTAAGGCCCACACAACCACTTGCTCACTCCCTGCCCTGGTGGGATGGGGGAGAGAATCAAAAGGGTAAAAGTGAAAAAGGTCATGGGTTGAGTTAGTCATTTTAAACAAGTAAAGCAAAAGCTGTGCTGAAAAAAACCCCCAGTAAAACAAAGAAACAAACACACACACCCAAAAAAAAAAAGCAAAACAAAACAAAAACAACCCAACAAAAACAAATAAGGAATTCGTTCATTACCTTCCATGGGCAGGCAGGTGTTCAACCATCACCATGACAGCAGGGCTCCATCACACAGTAGTTACTTAGGAAGACAAACACAATCACTCTGAATGTCCCCTCTTCCTCCTCCTTCCCCACAGCTTTTATTGCTGAACATCACATCACATGGCCTGGAATATCCCTTTGGTCAGTTGGGGTCAGCTGGCCTGGCTGTGTCCCCTCCAAACCTCTTGTGCACACCCAGACTGCTCACTGTCAGGGCAGTACGAGGAGTAGAAAAGGCCTTGGTGCTGTGGAAGCACTGTTCAAAAATAACTGAAATATCCATGTGTTATCAACACTGTTTTAGTCACAAATCCAAAATCTTCCATTATATTAGCTACCATGAAGAAAAGGAATTACAGTCCAGTTACAGTACTGCTTTTAGTAATTTGTATTTTAAGTCCCTGTATACCTACTATGAATACAATGAAAAACTATTATATGCTTTCCATTTTACTGGTGTTTTTCAATAGCCAGAAGCCCACTAGACCACCAGCTAAGCTACACAGAACATGCCCCTGAAAGAAAAGGTTAAGAAAATTTAGAACAAAACCCACAAATAATCGAGGATCTTCAACTTTTCAATGAAATAACAGTAGCAAAAGAATCAAAAAGCTTTTTAGTGAAACTCTGCATGTCAGCTCCAGAAAGAGCCTTAATTTGGTAGGAACTGATGATATCATGCCTCTCTGAAAGTCTGTCTGTGCCACAGTAAGCACCAGAAATTCTGTTGGGCTGATCCTCACAGAACTTTATTACTATGAAAAAAACACTGCAAAACAAACAGATGAGTCCTAGTTACTAGCATTATGGAATGACTTTGAACAACAGTAATCAACTCCAGCTTTTTAATGTAGCTTCATGTTTTTAAAAGAATGTGACATATGGGAAATATTACTTTAGCCAATGTTGAGACAAGTGCTAGAATTTCTATGTAAAATGGTTACAGGATGGTTTTTTTGACTTGCATTTTTTTAAAGAAGTGTTCATATTTCTTTTGAGATTTAAAGTTCTTACAGATTTATTTTTTTTTTATCCTACACATGCAACCTGCAGAAAATATATGGAAAATGTACTCTCCATGTCTCCAATTGTGTGGAGTGTCATACAAGTGAAGCCACATTATAGACATATTGAGCAATAAAGACTATGTTGTACCTGACCATATTCAAGTTTGAATGGGAGGAGGTCAAGCAGCAAGAGTTAAGTGCAGTCGTACTTTCCCCAGTCAGGAGACTTAAGCTGGGAATATCACTAGCAGAGCATCTCACAGAACAGAGTGAGCAGCAAGCAGACCATATTCCACAGATAGTGTCTAATAGTACGTTAGGAACTCCAAGAAGGAACACAGGCTTATGAATTTCAGCCTTGTCAGAAATGTGCTATAGGCTAGATGCACTAAGAAGGTCAAGAGTGCCTTCCAGAGCACAGAGCAAGGCCTTGCTCCTGTAGAAATGAAAATTTAACACTTCTTGCTGATGATACAAAGATGAAAGGAAGCTGGTCAGGCAGGTGATCTAGGTCAGCATGTGAAATATACAGCGCTCTAACAAAAACACTGATGGTGGGGTTCAGGTCAATGCAAGACACTTCCCTGTAAGCTCTTTTTAGATGCCTTTAGCCAATGGGGAGTTCCATGTCACTACCTTCTATGGAACTTTTATTTTTCATTCAAAGAACTGAGCAGGAGCTATGCTCTGTCCTTACAGAAAAGTTAAAATGCATCC
This sequence comes from Actenoides lindsayi, assembly GCA_025331215.1. Taxonomy (NCBI): domain Eukaryota; kingdom Metazoa; phylum Chordata; class Aves; order Coraciiformes; family Alcedinidae; genus Actenoides; species Actenoides lindsayi. Next base: position 77,105 of record WTSP01008322.1, read on the forward strand.
CCCACTTTATATTGATTGAAGTTTTTGATTCAGCACTTGAGATACTTGATTTCCTTTCTTTGGTATTCATTCTTTGTGCTGGAGGACAGCAACCCTTATCTACTTGTCAGGAGACTCCAATGAGAAGCTGCACTGGACAGGAGTAGTCTTCATTTCTTTTCTTGAAGGTGGGACAGTATCCAGTAAAGAATACAGTTGAGCCTGCCTGTATCTGATGCCAAGGCATTATGGGAGGAAACTACCCCTTTAAGAACTATTTTTATGTATTATCTAAGGAATGAAGCTAGAATATGTCTAATTTCAGAAGAATACTGTATTTAGACTAAATACCCTCTTGAACTTGCCATTGATGATCCTGGATCATCTACATCCAGGGCAAGTGCATTAGCTTTTTCATGTGTTAAAGAAAAAATCTGGAGCATTTCTCTTTCTTTAGTTGCACTAAATATCATCTCTCACTGTGTTTAGTAAGGTGCCTTGTTCACCTGCTGTGCGCTCAGTATACTCACTTACTTTCCTTTTTTTAACTTTCTAGTGGAAATAGAAGAAAATCTTTTTTCAGGATGTCTTTATGGGCATGTAAAAGAGCTGAGCTGGTCAGTCTGTTAAAAGCATTATACATGTACAATTAGACTGCCCAGCACCAAAGGAAGTTTTTAAGGTCTTTGTGGCTCAGGGCAGCCTGGGTTCTTCCGTAACTGATAGGAATGCAACGCTTTAAGAGTAACAATCCTGGATTTAATTCCTAAATTTTATCAAGATTCCATTGAAATTGTAAAGGGTCTGAGACATTGAGGTTTCTCTTCCTCACGCTGATGGGCAATGCTCACTGCAGCAGATACAAGAGTCCGGCCCTGTGGTTCTGTGCTGAAGTGGGCAGGAGCTGCTCCACACAATCCCAGGAGATGTAGTACCCCAAGCACCTGATCAAGCAAAGCTGCTTGGAGGTACTTAATCATTTGGCAATTTATTTGGTTTTAAGTTTGGGAAATCATAATTAAGCAAAGCTTTACAGCTGCTTAATGTCTAGGGATTTTTTTAGCTTTTACAAGTATCAGGACCTTTCGTTTGTTCAGTGAACAACAAACATACATGAACCTAATGAATTAAACTTCAATTTCAGTTAAAAAAAAATAAAATAGACAACCCAACAACTTCAGCTGAAAACCTGTAGTATTAGGATATTAGTGAATTATCTCTTGCACAGCAAGCTTTTTTCAGTGTAAGATCTATTCAACAGGAGGTCTGGATACATGGAAACAAAGGATCAGACCTGTAACTTAATGAGTATGTGAAAGAATAAGATAATAAATCTATATAAAGAAATGCTGTTTCTGTATTTCTGGAAAACTTACTCTTTGTAAGGATTTAATGTATTTAAGATTTTTTCAACAGAATCTAGACCTGTTGAATAGGTTTTTCAAACTGTTAAAGATGACATCAAATTACCATGGAGTGAAAAAAATCCCTGGAAAAAGTTCTTTAAATGTGGTATTTTCTTGGTATGAGTTGGAAACATTATGCTACTTATTGTCTTTTACAGCATGGAGACCACTCCCCTCCCGCCCCCGCCCCCCCCCCCCCCCCCCCCCCCCCCGCCCCCCCCCCCGGCCCAGCCCCACCCCCCTCTTACCCTCCGACCGCCGTCACTCTCCATATGCT
>WTSP01008322.1:78866-93459 GCA_025331215.1 Actenoides lindsayi
CCCCCCGAAAAAACAAAGTATTGAGATGACTTATCCAAAGTTACATTACTGGAAAGTTACATTATATTCCTTATAATTAAATTAATTCTTTTTTAGTTTTTAAATAATTGAAAAGCATCTATGCCAACAGATGAAGCATCTTTCATTTATGTTTCTGCCTTTAAGACAACAATAGCTTTCAACTAGCTTGAGTCATCAAAGCTAAACAGTATTGGCGTGAAAGAAAATTTAAGTACCATTTGAAAAAACTGGTCATGAAGCCTCTGTTAACTCTTATCACCTGAACTGGTATTTTCCTTTCTGAACTGCCACTTCAGCTTCCCATCTAGTATGATTGAAAACAAATGTGGATTCTCTTAATTCCTGTATAATTGTAATCTAATTACAAAATTCAGTAGAACATATTTATGAAGAACTGCTACTAAACTCTTTATACAGGCGTTGCTCTGTAACTACTAAAAATATTTTATAGTAGGCTAACAACATAAAAATCTTCAGTTACTTTCTTTACAAGAAAGACTAGCACAAATTATAAAGATTAAATTTGGCCATTTAAATATAAAAGAGGTGTAACTCACTTGGTTTTTGGACCAATGAAGAGGGGAAAAAAAAAAACCCAAAACACAACAAACAAAACCCCAAAAAAATCCAAAAAAACCCCCAGACCCAATTCTAATCCATGTAACCATGTAATGTTGTATCTACTGTGTAGAGATATTATTGGAAGATCTTTAGAGGACTGAGATGCCAGATGAGAGATTTCTTTGCCCATTTTATTAATATTGGTAAAACAAATATGTATATATGCTGAAAAGTGCTGTCTTGATAATTAATGTTGAGAGCAAATTTAAAGAGTGAGATTACTCTATGCTGTGTTACGCTCACCTCCTGATGTTGAGACTCCTTAGGACACCGTCTTTGGTTGTAGGACTCAGCATGGAATGCCTTCCCCAGAAGGGCTCTGGCTCATAGCCCTCTGCAGTCTAAATTATGCTTCACTAGGGAAAGCCATGGAGGAAGGAGGGACATGTGGTGCTTTACTAGCACATCACAGGAGGAGGTTAAGTAATCCTGTGCTGCACTTAACTTACTACTGAAGAATAAAAAGGAAGAGTTTTCAGAGTTTAGGGGTCCTTTATGCCTATGTTTTATGGTTGAAATTCCTGAAAAAAAGCTTTAAGCAAGAGTAGAATCAATTATCAAGATAGTATTTTAATCTTCATGCATACAAGTTATCTTGCTGTTTCTATAATTAAATCTTCTGATTTTTTAAAAGGCTTTTATAATGATACAATTTGCAGAGTTTTAAGCTTTCTAACCTACGTTATTCTTTGATCAAATTTTCAGGTAATTTTTGTTACCTTCCTCTCAGAAACAACTTTAAAAGTTAATGAAAAATAAATTGTAAAATAACATAAACAATGTATTTCAAAATGATAAATTGAAAGCATTTGCTGAAGGCAAAATTATTTAATTTAGAAACCAGAATTGTACAGCAGACATGTAAAAGGCAAGTTGTGGCCAAATCGATACTTATCTTTTTTGCAAATATAATTAGAGTTGCATAAGAGGAACATGCTATGCATTGTATTGTGTGATAAATTAAATGTATTGTTTTATTCTGCAAAGATTTAATTTTAAAGACATTTCCAGTTTCAATTAAACCTTTAAGTTTACACACAAAAATGTTTATGGGCACAGTGAAATCCCTATGTTATTGAGGACAAGTGAGTCAGATGAAATTCTATTTAACAAAGTCTAGTAGTTGTCATTGTGAAAAATGTATTTTTTTGTATCAGGTTATAGTTTGTTATAGTTGTGTGTTCTCTATTTTAAAAACTGTCCTCCAGCTGTTGATCTCAGGTAAATATCTGCCAGGTTTTGTACTGAAAGCTGTACAATCTGAATTTTATTTCCTGAAAACAGAAGATGTATGTATTTAAAAGTGCTTGCTTAAGTTAGCATGTAATGCTAGTTACGTACATGATGATGTAACATAAAAGCAAGAGAAATATTTTAAGTGCTTTTGAAGAAAGTTTATATTTAAATATTTTTTTTTTACATTCACTTACAAATTTAGGTTTGATTATAATATTAATTCTCTACCTGATTGTGTAGAAAATGTTAGTCCTTGTGTAAAATAAAGTATGGAGGATATCCTAGAACAAATTAAACATGTTCACTTTCCACATAGAAAAGGAATTGCTTCCATTGATCAAAACTTTGATAGGATGATGTAAAATAGGAAGATTATTAAGAAAAATTGAAAAGAAAAAAAAGCAAACTCTTCAGTGGTTACATTCACAATGTTTATGGCCCAAGATAAGTCAGCTCAGTAACCACTTAATTTAGAAGTGCTTCAGATGTTTCTTGTTTGACTGAAGGTTCCCTGGGAGCTACAGCTCTGCTCTACTGCCAGCATGGGTTTCACAAAATGTTTCTGCAGCCCCATTGGTTTTGTGTGGGAGGGAGGGAAGGAGGAAAAGAGGGAGGGATGGAGGTCCTTGAGCCAGCTGTTTATATCGTAGCAACTTTCTGAAGGAAGCACAATACCAGGGCAGTGTGACAAGGCCATGCCTCTAGGGACTGCACCATAACCTATAGTGTTTATACCTCTTCTCTTGCCTCTGTCACCTACAGCAAGATACTCAAAGGTCATGGAAGGGAAGTGCCAGATTAAACATGACTTTGTAGCCTAATAGCTGGAAACCTGCATACCCATGATTTTGTGTTTTTTCTTTCTTTAATGCTTATGAATAATGCTGACATGAAAATAACAATATACATACTGGTAACAGGCTGCTAGAGCATGTTCTAGTGAGATCATAACATCAAACCTTCTCCTGCATGGATACGGATGGCTGAGCTCAGGTATTTGTCAATGATGACATCAATGAATGAACAAATCATGAGATGTTTGGCATCTGATCAGTAATGCTCAGTACAAGAGAGCTTACACAGAAATTGCAGATGCATACGATAGATACTCTGTCATGATACAGAAACTTACTCCTATAGCCATAGAGTCCATATTTGGGCAAGGCCACAGCTTCTTTTGGTTTCCTTATTGCTTTGAAATTTTTAGTAAAGTAATGAAATACACTTCTTTTTTCAGTGTTCTGTTTCCTGTGGAAAAGGTTTGAAGTTTCGTGATGTGCACTGTTTTAATAGCCTCCAAACGAAAATAGAGGAAGGAAACTGCAGACACTTAAAAAAACCTCGAACACACAAAATATGTAGAGCTGGAAGATGTCCTGCTTGGAAGGCTAGCAGATGGAAAGAGGTATGTAAAATCTGCTGGAATTATGCTCTCTATGAGAGTACAAGACAAGATCATATTCAGAACACCCTGCTTCAACTGAAGTAATTCTAGGAAAGCTTTTTTTTCTTTTTATATGCACATCAAAAGTGAATCTAAAAATTAGTAAGTAGTTCATTATGTATTTTCTTTCTTTTAAGTAGTTCATTATGTATTTTCTTTCTTTTAAAAGTAAATACCAGTGAAAACAAAATATTTGGTAATCTGAATTTGGGTTTGGCTATGTACTTAAAACTTTCCTCAACTTACCGTGCAAAGTAACAGTAAATTTTTAAAGTTTATTTCTTACCTTCAGTGATTAATTCGGTAGTATCACTGTAATTGCTATCATAGTCTGAACACTGAAGTGAAGCCAGGTTTATGGAAGAAGGACAAGAAAAAGGTCTTGTAGGCAGAAATACCAGCCTTTTCCCTGGTTTGGTCTTGTAAAAGATCTCTCACCTTGTGAATTTGCTTATAACTGAGTGCATGGCAATATTTTGCATATCACTCACTCTTTCCAAATATAGTTCCCCATGTTGATGGACACATTACCACCCTCCACAATTTGGCCATGCTTGATAGAGCAAGTAGATACTTTGATTAGACTTGAGTCTTAGGTAGGCTTTGGGACAGAATCATGCCCCTGACTGAGGTAGAAGGTGGCTGTCTATCTCAGCAAGCCTTAGCATTGTCATGAAATAAGTTTGGCCAGAATGGAGGAAAAGAGGCATGTGGCAGGGAGGATTTGAACCTCTTTGAACTCCTCAGGCTTCAAAACCTTAGTACTACATGCAAAAGAAAGAGAAGTATCCTCAAAATACTGTGCCATTTGCAAGTTTTTTCTAACCTGAAATACTGAGATTTTTAAATTTTATTTTAATATTTTCATTTTAAAATGACAATTCTGTCAGTCACTAATAAAGGAATGATGTAAACTCAGAACTGTTTGATCTTGCTTTGCATATGCTTGTAGTTTTTATTCCTACTGTGAATTAAGAAAAGCAGAAAGCTCAGTCAGATGCATTTATTTTCTGTATTTCTAATGAATTTTTATTTTAATGGTAGTTTTACATTTTTCAACATAAATTGCTTCAGATACCATGAAACATTAGTATGGAAGGAGCTGGATGTATTTTAAATAATATCCTAAGAACTTGTAATAGCAACCATTCCATCTTCTAGGGACAGTCTCTTTTCATACTGACATAACTAAATTCAACCAATTTTAGTGTTCTGTATCCTGTGGTGAAGGAATTCAGCAAAGGGACATTTACTGTCAGCTGAAGGGCCTGGATGAAGTGAGTGAAGTGATGTGTAATCCTGATACTCGGCCCACTAGCAAGAGGCATTGCTGGCTGCCTGCCTGCCTGCAGTACCAGTGGTTGGCAGATGAATGGGAAGATGTAAGTAAAGCTTTCAACTTGTGTGAAAAAACTGAGTGGTGTGATAAGTTTTCTTTCTTTCTTTTCTTGTTCTTTTTTCCCAAATATAGATACATTTCTAAGAGTTGGTTGTTATGTTGCAGAATAACAAATGACCATAGATGTTAAATGCTTTGTTTCTTCTCTTTCATAGGATTTGCTTGTCTACTGTTGTGGACAAAAGCTCTGATGGAGCTCTGAGCAGATCCCTGTTGGTAGAATTCTGTAATTTAAATATGAAGTTCTTTACATAGTACATAAATTGTTTAATAAACAATAAACACTCATTATGAAATATAATTTTTTTAAAAAATCACTTTTTAAGAATAGAAATACAAATGAATGTCAGCTGGAAGTAAAAACCTCAGAGGTAAAACCTTTGGACAACTTTTTTTTCAAGAAGATCTGTATGGAAGACTTACCAGAAAAGATAAGCAAAATAAAAACCAGTATTCTACTAAACATGCCTTTTTATATTTAAGAGAGTTTAAAGATAGCTTCAGGAGAGAACTGTCATTTTAAAAGATCACTATTTTCTACACTCTAAAAAATTGAAAACTTTTGTATCCATCAATGCAAACATACAAACACTAGAGCAAGGGAGAGAAAAAAAAACCCAAAATGATGTGCAATACCTAAGATGGTGTACAGAAGAACCTGTCTCTTACTGTAACATTTAACAAAAACCCATTTTGTACAGTTGTGCCCTCTTAATAATCAGCACTGTTAAATTTCCTAGGGCAAACCGCCTGAAACTTTGGATAGGAAGACTCAAAAGTCTCAGGGACACAATGCTGTACAATTGACTGCTGTTAATGTATAAACCATTTGTTGACACTCTGCAAAATTATTATGGATTATATCCATGCAGTTTGGACATACATTTTCCTCTCTTAAGCAATATTGAGGGAAAGTTGACAATGTATGTTTCTTCCAAGTGTTCTCTTCTAATATGAAGCTGTTAAAATCAGGAATTAGTGGAAGTTTCTCAGAATGGTCTTTTAGCATAAATATACACTTTGAGAGAATGAAGGTGAATTTTCCTTTCCTGTTAAATATTTGTATATTCCAGCTGTGTATTTGGAGCTCTCCACTACAAATGTGTTATATTTTACTACATCTTCCTGATGGTTCATAACTTCTTCCACATGGATATTACTCTTTGCTTGAAATTCCTGTGTTCAGTTCCATTCTCTCGCCAGATTCATCTATAGCTCTGTACGTCTAGTATTAATAGTAGGTCAAGTGTTTATCCATCTGTGTTCCACTCCTGGTGCAGTATATCCTCCACCAAATTCACCATATTTTGCCAAGGTGTCTCAGCTCTGAGTGCTCATGTGTCATTTCCTCATCTCACCAGTCACAGCACAGCAGAAAAATCTCCAGATCTAGTATTTCTCCAGCTTGCAGCTGGGAGGCTGGCTGACAACAGCAGCCAGCGTTCTCCTACCGAATATGCATTTTCACACTAAAGAGAAGAATGTCTGCAAGACTAATGTATAAAGCGTTAATGAAAATGATTCTTCTGCCTGTCCCCATTACCACATGACTGGGGTTATTCCTTATGTGCCTGATATTCTGAGCTACTCCGTGCCATTAAAAGATCAGATGTTTCTGTAAGTTAAACCAGCCAGCTGTATCCACACACAATCGCAAATCCACAGAAAGAAAGATACGAAGAGGATGGAGCCAGACTCTGCACAGTGTCACATGGTAGGAAGACAAGAGGCGATGTGAGTAATGTGAAGACAGAGAGGTTCAAACTGGATATCATGTAAACCTTTTACTCCATGAGGACAATTCAGGCAGCTGAATGGACTCACACAGGGAATTTGTGCAGTCTCCATTTTCAGGGTTTCCAAGACCTAACTTGAAAATTAGAGGTTTCACTATTGTTTTACCATACAGTGTCTGGTTTTTTTTCACCTCAAGTTGCCTCTTTGATCTGATAATAATAAAATTTGAACAATAGCCTCGATCTGTGTATTAGACCTTGAGGAGTCTTCTAATTGACTGTTGTTTGGTCCAAACAAGTATTAAGTTCAGGACTGTGGTGAGTGGTGTTACTGATTATTGTTTCTCTGGAGACTGGAGGATGTGTATTTGAGCCTGCCGCCTCTATCACAGCAAGTCCAAACAGGTTAGTTTAAGCACCAGTAGCTGGGGACATGCTGTTGACATGTGTTACTTAGCTTGTACCTCCACTTTTCTGGATTCTTGTAGCAGCAACTGTCTTATCCTGTCCTGGCAGAACTCTGATGACTTTCTATCCAACACACCTGCCACAGTGGGAGGTCTGAGGACACTAAGGGCAAAGGCACAGGCTCAGCAATGCTGCTGCCCAAAGCTGCCACTGCTTTCATTATTAGGCAGGTTTGTTTTCTTTTGTTTTATTAGTGTAATGTCACTTACATGATATTCCAGGGATTCTTTTTGCTTTGTTTCCAAGGCCAACTTATTTCTTTTATATTCTGCTTAAATCCTTTTTTTTGGGCTTGTTCCTTTTCATAGAGAAGAGCTTTTTCTCTCATCATCTTGGTCTGACATTTTAATATTGTCCTCAGTCTCAGCCAGCAGTTATTGTACACTATTGGCTTTTTAGCTGATTGAAGGTACCTGTACTTTGGAAACAAAGGATTTTGATTCAGTGAGTAATTCAGTCTGACACTGATAACAGATGTCATAAAAGTTGTTGATGTCTGGGTTTTACTTGTTTGTGAAAAGTGGCAAACGAATTTGGCCTGTAAATAGCTAACTTAAGTACAAAAACTGGTTGTTTTTCTCACTTTCAGTGCTTAGTGTCATATAGAAGAAAGGAAATATACCGCAAGGTTAAATGTGTGGATGGAAACAATCTCCAAGTGGATGAAAGTTTCTGTGATCCTGCCTCAAAGCCCCCATCAACCAAAAACTGCAGGATAGCTCCCTCCAAATACGTTGTGCTCACAGGAGAACTGTCACAGGTAAACTAATTATACTGCTCACACATTTTATAACTTTACATTTAGGAATGTTATATTGCTATAAAACTCACATAATGTATTCAGAATAAAAAAACCCCAAACATTTCCTTTGAACATGGGTGTCTAAACTTTCTCCATGTTGAACCTGTCAATCAGCTGTGATTTATTGTAGTGCCTATTAACAGTCTTCAGGTAGCCCTCTGGGACCTATGAACACAGCTGTCCCTACCACAGAATTCCTTTGGTGGTTCCCAGGAAACTCTCTTGCAAGCTGATCTCACTGAAGTAAAAAAGCATTTTCCTTGATTTCAATGAAGTGATGGATAAGTGCCTTGTTTCCCTTGTACATCTGCACTACTTATGTGTGTGTGTCTGCATGTGTACTAGAGCTGAGAGGTCTGGAACCTCTGTAAGATCTGAGAAAGGGACAGCATGGGACTTCCCATCTCCTTGCATGCATAACTACTGGAGACCTTTACCTCTGCACGCTGATGTACCAGCCCCGAGGAGGCATGCAATGGATTACAGGCTTTTCCCAAAATGAGAAGCAGAGCTGATTTATCTGTAATTGCAGTGCTGTAGAAAGGTAGTTTCATATAAATAATGCCTGTGATTGGGGATTTTATTTTAGTGCTCAGCCAGCTGTGGGTTTGGTTACCAGCAGAGGATCACATACTGTGTTGGAATCCATTCTGTTAAAAATCGTCATCCTCATGGCCTTCAAACTGTGATGTACCGTGAATGCCCAGTAGAGATATACCCATACATTTATAAGTGTAATATCAAAGGATGTTCACAAGCAGCTACCTGGAGAGTGGGCAAGTGGACCAAAGTGAGTATAGATGTGCAAGCTCATTTTTGATAGCTGCCTCAACCATAAATGAATGCTAAGACAAATTTGCTGACATAATTACATTATTTATTACTTTCTAAAATAACTCTCGATGTCTATCCATGTCTAGTGCTCAGTGTCTTGTGGAGTGGGGCTAAAGGAGAGAACCGTAGAATGTATGACTGAAAATGGCTTGTCCAGTGACTTGTGCCTACCACATTTAAAACCAGATGCCAGAAAGATCTGCCATGAGGAAGAATGTAAGTGACAGCTTTAATTTTCAGCTGAAGTTAATGTTTTCCCAGGGAACTTATATAAAAGCTATAAATATATTTGGAACAGAATTATGCAAAAGTTAGTCCTAAAACTAAACTCTATTCATGAAATATTAATAAGATTCTATGATTCATTTTGAAGGTGAAATTCTTACCACCTGCAAAGATATCCAGATTAAAAAAGGGATTAGAAAGGATGGTGATTACCTGCTTAACGTCAAGGGAAGGATGATAAAGGTACTCTTAATATTTATGAGTTTTCACGAGCACATATTTTTATGAAGTAATACTTTTTTAATAAAGAATTTGCTAAGGGGTTGTATTTTCCCTTCCAGATTTATTGCTCAGGCATGCACTTAGAGAATCCCAAAGAATATTTGACATTGGTAAAAGGTGAAGCAGACAACTTTTCTGAAGTATATGGATTCAGGTACAAAAGTATTCTCTTAACTTTAGGAAGTGCCTTTATTGCTTCCAAAATAGAAGAATGAAATAATACTTACCTTGTGAAAACAGATGAGTAGATTTTTTTATTTTTTTTTTTCCTTTCCTTGATTTTCTGTTTTGAATATCCAGGCACATGAACACATATGCAGAAATGTGGATACTTCCAGGATGAAACTGTGTTAATTACACTAAATGGTTATAAACTTTTTTCTGTCTTGACTTTAGTAGAAATGGCTTCAATCCATGTCAGTGTGTCAGCTGAGCAAAGATTAATAACTGAGCTTGTTGTTCAGTAATTGTTGTTTAGTATTTTTTATGTGGCATAGTGCAATGCAATTTTTTTTCACTATGATGTGTTATGGAAAAATGTCCAAAGGAAAATTAAATCTTTGCTGTTCTTTAGGCTGCAGAATCCATATGAATGTCCTTTCAATGGAAGCAGAAGGCAAGACTGTGCCTGTCGAAATGATTACCTTGCAGCTGGCTTCACAGTTTTTAGCAAAATAAGATTTGATGTAGCTTCCATGAAAATTAAAAGTAAGCATTTTGACAATTTTAGCCAATGTGAGGTTTCTACTAAATTGCACATGGTCATGGTTACTAAATTCCCATTCTAACCCACCCAGCTGTGATCTTTTGGGGAAAACAAAATGCTTATTTTCTTTGGGAATTTAAAGAGAGGAGAGAACAACCACTTGTTAGTTTGGCCCAAGTGGTCAAGTAGCATGAATCTTAGATTCATATTTTATATGTGAACTATTTTCAGTTATTAAGGTTTTATTCCCATTATTCTATTTCATTTTAGTTCCTGGTATGTTTTTTCTTGGGAAAGTCTTCCTGTGCTGTAGTCAGTCCCTTCTCAGACCTTGGCAGACATACTAAATGAACAGAGAACCTTGTGGTGCTTTCAAGCCCCTGCCTGAAGGTGGCAAATTGGCCCACAGTCAGCTCCCTTGAAGCTGTGTCTAAGTGCACACCCAACCTCCTCCTAGCCCTCTCCTATCTCAGAAAGAAAACTGGGCTTTTAGGTTGGACTGATGTTGGATTAACCAAACCAGACTATTTAAATTGTAGTTTCCAAAAGACCAACCCAAACCCAAAATGCAAAAAACTCCACCCAAACCAAACCATAAACACACCATGTTAATGCCTTTTTGCACTGTTTTCATCTGAATTTCTAATGCAGCAGTTTCAGTGTTGAGTAATTTTCTGTTTTCTAGCCACAGATTTTCTTTTTGCTCAGACTATACTTGGGAGAGCAGTTCCATTTGCTACAGCTGGAGATTGCTACAGTGCTGCCAGATGTCCACAGGTATTTATGATTTGTTATACCCTTGAAATGTGCATGTAAGGGAGGGACGACAGAATCTCTGTGTCTGCTTTACAGCTATAAGGTTCAAAATCAATCTCCTGTGCTGTCTAGTATATGTACTACATTAATAAGTATTTTTTTCCTTACTGTATTCTCTCTTGTTCCACCGTCTTCCCCCCGCCCACTACCCAAAAACCCCCACCCTGTTTCTCCCTCAAATTGTTTACTCTACACTTGCCCTCGAGGCTCCATGTATGTCTATCCAGCTTTCTATGCATTTCATGTATTACTTTCCCTCCCTCTGGACGTCATGTACTCTTTGTTTCCTCTAATCCCTTCACAATCTTTGTTTTCCTCCAGTACCTTTCCTTTTCTATAATCCTGCAGAATTTCTTATTAAGAAATATCTTTTCTGTGTTTCTCTCCTCATGCTTCATATCTTTGAAGGCTACCAGAGGAAATCAATCATGTTTATCAGTATAATATAAAATTTATACATCTGCTGGTGTGCCTCCATTAGTGTTTTAGTTCGGATTGGATGGTGCTTTTTTAGTTAATCTCTGTCTTGTCCCACTTCACTGTTTGTTGATTCACATCATGGAGCAGACTTGAAGACATGGATGAAATGATGCCTTCTGGATGAAACTAAATCAAACAGTTTGCTCCAGAAGAAGGATCTTTGGGTTCTCTGACCACGGGTTGGTCTATAAGATACCAGGCCTGCTGGCAACAGATGGGGTAAACTTGTCACAAAGGGGGAAAAGGATCCTGGGACAAGAATTAGCAGGGCCCATTGAAAGAGCTTTAAACTGTATTTGAAGGGGGTTGAGGGTGAAACTGGGCGTGCTAGAGAGGAGCCTGGAAGTGGCCTGATGGTGCTTGTGGGATGGTGTGCTGCTAAGGTCTTTCAGTCTGCTGTCCCAGTGGAGGTTGGGGATGGTGATCCAAGTGGCAACAAAAACACAGGGCTCATTGATAGGTTAGTGACTATGGAAGTGGCTGAGAATGGTCAGGCAGGAATTAGGGTTTCTCCCTCCATTATGGTGGCAGGGCCATCAGCCCAGCTGAAGTGCATCTACACCAATGCACACAGCATGGACAACACCCAGGAGGAGATGGAGGCCATTGTGCAGCAAGAAAGCTATGACATAGCTGCCATCATGGAAACTTGGTGGCATGACTTGCTCAACTGGAGTGCTGCAATCAATGGCTACCAACTTTTCAGAAGGGATAGGCGAGGAAGAAGAGGCGGTGGGGTGGCCCTCTATGTTAGGGAGACATACGAGTGACTGCACATTAATGAAAGTGTTAATACGGTTGAGTCCCTATGGATAAAAATCAGGAGGAAGGCCAACAAGGCTGATATCGAGGTGGGAGTCTGTTATAGACTACCCAACCAGGATGAAGAGGTGGATGAAATATTCTATAATCAGTTGGGAGAGGTTTCACAATCGCTATCCCTTGTTCTGATGGGGGACTTCAACTTCCCAGATATCTGCTGGAAATACAATACAGCAGAGAGAGAACAGTCCTGGAGGTTCCTGGAGTGTGTAGAGGAGAACTTCCTGACACAGCTGGTGAGGGAGCCAACTAAGGAAGGTGCCCTCCTGGACCTGGCACCTTGTGAACAGAGCAGGACTTGTGGGGGAAGTAACGGTTGGAGATCGTCTTGGTCACAGCGCTCATGAAATGACAGAGTTTTCAGTGCTTGGGGAAGTGGAGAGTCAGTAAAACTGCCACCTTGGACTTCCAGAGGGCAAACTTTGACCGGTTCAGGAGACTGATTGACAAAGTCCCTTGGGATGATGTCCTGAAGGGTAAAGGAGTCCAGGAAGGCTGGACATTCTTCAAGAAGGAAGTCTTAAAGTCACAGGAGCAGCTGTCCCAGTGTGCTGAAAGATGAGCCGGCGGGGAAGAATCTGGCCTGGCTGAACAGAGAGCTTTGGATGGAACTCAGAAACAAAAGGAGAGTTTATGGCCTTGGGAAGAGGGGACAGGCCTCTCACAAGGACTGCAAAGATACAGTGAGGCTATGCAGAGAGAAAATTAGGAGAGCCAAAGCCCAACTAGAACTCAACTTGGCTACTGCTGTTAAAGACAAATGTTTCTGTAAATACATTAATAACAAAAGGAGGACCAGGGAGATTCTCCACCCTTTATTGGATGCAGGGGGAAACATAGCGACAAGGGATAAGGAAAAGTCTGAGGTGCTTAATGCCTTCTTTGCCTCAGTCTTTAGCAGTAGAACTAGTTGTTCCCTAGACACCCAGCCCACTGAGCTGGAAGACTGGGGGCAGGCAGAATGAATTTTTTTAAAATGAATTAATTTTCTTCTGAAATTAACACTTCCAATGCAGTAAAAAGGATTCCATTCCTCAGTCCTTCAAAGCTGTTCCTGGCCTTGAGTATGCTGCATGAACACAGCAGACAGCTGTTAAGCTGTTGTTATAATTGTACGTAGCACTGCTCATTTATTTTTGCAAAATGATATTGCTCTGAATGAAGTTATTTTGGGCCTGTTAATTGTGGAAAGCATTCCACAGCATTTGCATGAATTTCCAGCAGATGCTTTATTCATTAAATGGACACCATCCGCTTTTGAGAACTCAAAGAGCAACCTACCCTATCCATATGATCTTACATTAGCTCATCCTGAATATATGAGCACTATAAATCCAGCAACTTTACATAGAAGTGCTTTCAAAACAAATCTGCCACATCAAGCAACATAAGGCTTTATATTAATTTATAAGATTTTATAGTAATTATAAGACTATATATGAATTTTTATGAAGGGACTTCAATGAATCACGAGGACAAAAGCTGAATGCTGTATTTTTATACCTGCACACGTATATATACCCACACAAATATTTGTATATACATTAAAAAACTGTATCTGACTATGACAATAGTAAGCAACAAAACACAGCAGCTACCATACATAATAGAAATGTTATCTTTGCTAAGGTTTTTTATATCAGTATTTAAGCAATTTTAACTAGGTCTGAATATAGAAATTTGGGTCTTCAGTGAATTGTATGAAAGTGTGCAGGAGTTTTTGGATGTAGTGCTGCCTAAACTGACCATTAGGCTCTTTGTGAAGGTAGTGCTTCTTTCCAATATATTGCATTTCTGTATGAATGCAATTTAATAATTTTCTGCACTCCAGTTTTTTTACCAAGGCAGGGAAGTTTGTTGCTTTCAATCTGTTTCTTATTCTTATATGAACTGATTCTGTTCTAAAAGTAGTTTTCAGAGTATGTATTTGAGTAGGCAAAAATTTTAGACTCAGTAAACTGTTTTGAATAGTTTGCATTGCAAAACATGCCATTCAGAAATATATTTAGGTATTTGAAACTCCTTTTTTGTTCATGTACAATTATGTTATTTGTTATACTGAAAAAGAAATAGAAAATTATAAGATAATAATGCTTGGACAGTGTGTTTGCAAAAGTTTGAGAATTCGATGTCTAGGAAGTGATTGGTCTGTAATTTCCAGATAGCAGTAAGTCCTGCATATGTCATTTCCAAAACATTCAGCCACTAAAAAGAGAAAAAAAAAAGTTATTCAAGCAAGCCATCTTCATTCTTCTGTGTTGCAAGTGCATACTTTTTTATAAATTAAAATGTAATATGTAGAAAGGAGGCGAAAATAATTTGAATTGTCTGATATTCATTCTGTATTCAGACTCTGCAGCCAGATGCTACAGGTCAGCTGACGCACAGATGCTACTTAATGCAGAATAACTTGTTTGTGTGTCTTATGTCCTGAGTGTCCAAAAAAAAGGTTATAATACACCCATAAAAAGGGTGTAATTAACACAGATTAAGTACACAACTTTGTGCACTTTAATGTCTCGATCTGTTCTAAGCAATATGTGCTGGTATGCCAATGTGAAGTGTAGTATTTTGAGTGATGTTTCTCAGCTCTGTATTTTACCTTTTTCTTTTTTTCTTTTATTTTTCCTTCCCCCCCCCCCCCCAGCCACCCCCTCCCCCCCCCCCTCCCATCTCCTCACCCCCTCTCTGTCCTACCGTC
>WTSP01008322.1:93559-117888 GCA_025331215.1 Actenoides lindsayi
TCTTGTTAGTGACAGTTCAGCATAAATTTGGCTGGTACAGGTCTGAGATTATCCAGTACAGTTCGGTGGATTGCTCAGGGCAACTATGCAACTGCTGACATACATAAATCCCACGTAAGCCAATGTTGTTTTCCTTTACCTGCTTTTATGGCTTGGAATATTATGCCTTCAAAGGTGCAAGTTATAACACTCTAGTGAAGGCTCATTGTGAACCAAAAATAATGCTCAAGGTCTCTGACCCACCTAAATCTTCTATATGTAATGCAAAAACTTTATTTATAATCATACTGTGCAGAATCTAATCCAGATCAACATTGCCTTACCTACCCATCTTTTACTAATTTTAAGAGTCTATTGTTATATTGTGCTTTATTAAAAGTTTTGAAGATAGCTAATATTACCTATTTTTTTCTTTTTAAATAAACACAACACCCTCAAAAAAGCATTTTATTAAATATACCCTGCCACAGAGGATCCTTACAGACTGCTTACCCCCAATTTGATTCATGTGGGAAACCAAAAGTCTAGTTGAACACACAGAGTAAGCATGTATAGCTTAAGACAACATTGGGTAGTAAGCTGAGAAAGAAGGTATAGAGTGATACTGATAAAGGATCTCTGTGCCTGTTTTACTAATTTGATGCTGTCTCTTGATTTAGAATTTGTAGGTATGATTTGTCAGAGGCCTATTGTGCGCAAACCTCAAGGAACTTTTTGTACAACTGTGATTTCAATTGCTTTTTTTGATTGACTGTTCTCTTTGTCTAATTCCCAGGATGGTACTAAAATATATGGAAGATGTGGAGGATTTTGTGGAAAATGTATTCCTAACACAATTATTGGTCTCCAACTTCAAATACAGTGAGAGCTCTGATGTGGTAAGAGCATCAAAACAGGGATATCTGCCATTTAGGTGCAAATTGTAGGTGCTGTGTACATATATTTTAATTCTTTCATATCTGTAACACTCATTTCTGTAATGCTCACTACTAAGAATTCGTGTTTTCTTCAGTGTTTATTCAGGGATGTATTATCTGTGGGCTACCAAGTGCATAAATCACAATCATAAACCTTTCAGGTTTTAATGGAGAGGCATTCATTCAATGTACAGTATATATTAGCAAGTAAATTGCACTCAGGTTACTACCATGGGTAACACTCTGAATTGTACCCTAACTGTAATATTTTACCTGCAACTAATCACTACAATTCTTTATGCAGTAGTTGGTAAAATTTATAGTCTACTGGTTTTCTTGATCAACTGGACTAAAATATAGAAAGCAAAGAGTTATTGATATATAGGGAAGACAGGTAATAATTTCAAATACTTCCAGTTTTGTGGAACCTTTTAGGAACTATCTGTCAACACCTTACAGCACAACAGTATATAACCAACATACTTGAGGTAGTTTCTATCGATCTGTGTATTTCTCTGTCAGTAAAAGCATTTTTTCCCCATCCCTTTCATTATATTCTTTGTGGTGCTCAAATAGTAGCAGCAATCCTGAGAAGTGTGTTTTAACCTTTGTAGTCTCTATAGCACATGATTAAACATGTAGGCCTAGTTTTGTTGTGGTTACAGGAAAAGAAAATAAGGAAAAAAAATCCAATTTTAAATCCCTGTCTCTCATCCAAGTGTACTGTAAAAGCAGTATATTCTGTTTACCATGGCATCTTGTATGTGATTGTATGAATATGTGTTTACTTAAACACTTACCATATACACCTTACTTCTTTACACTGGCCAATGGCATATTAGTAAAGGCTTTAAAGTGTGTCCCTCTTATATTCCAATTCAACATAAGTTTCAACAACCTTAGTGCAAACCCTGGGCAGAGGCAGCATCAAGCCCCACAGTGTTTTTGGTGTCCATCTTTGTCTCAGTTTAATTTTTCAGTGTTTGTAAACACAGTTGGAACACCTGCTGGTTAAAATTATTTCCTCCAGAAAAGCAAGTGTGTGAAAGTTACAAGGTTAAAAAAATAATCTAGCTCTTTGATTCATTTTGTATTCCTTCAAGGTCCAGAACTGTAGAAATACATGCATATAAAGATAGTGCATTTCAGGGCCGACTCTCGGGTTTTCAGAATAAAATTTTCTATATGCATAATAACATACATTATATAGCAGATAATGATACATGCTTTTTTTCTGTCAATATGCATCCCGTAAACCAAATACGTGTTTTGCATGTACAATTGGTAGATCAAGTGGCAGCTATATCATATTTTTACCCACAAAGAGTTAGCCATGAATTAGCAACATATATTAATTAGAAACAATACTGTACCACAAAAGTGTAAGCAGCTACTTTTTAGATAACACATGTAGGTAATTATTTTGTGATCTCTGCATCAGAAATGTATTTTTGCACTATGTGCCTTATATTAGTTGTAAACATTAATAAGAATATAAAACATTATTTTCCTAGAAATGTTTACATTTATAATTATAATCTTGTAATTTATAAAATATTTATATAATAAATATGCTTGTGTGAATGGTACCAGAGTACTTTTGTTGGCTTTTTTTAGTCTTGAATGCTTAGTACAAAATGTTGCAAAAACATTTCCACTTGTTTACACTCAAGATAACTACATTCTTAATACTTCTTCACAGTAATATACCTTGACTTACACTGGAATAACTGCCACATGAGCAGGTTATACTTATACAAATATTTTCCATGGAAACAAATCCTACTTCAGAAGTACAAACTCCATGCTCTTTCCAGTTGTCTCCTCATATTAGAATCATAGAATGGTAGATGTTGGAAGGGACTTCTGGAAATCACTGAGTCTAATCCCCCTGTAAGAGCGGCATCACCCAGGGCAGGCCACACAGGAACAGATACAGGTGAGTTTTGAAAGTCTCTAGAGAAGGAGACTCCACAACCTCTCTGGGCAGCCTGTTCCAGGGCTCCATCCCCGTCACAGCAAAGAAGTTTCTTGTCATGTTGAGGTGGAACTTCCTGTGTTCCAGTTTGTGACCATTGCCCTTCATCATATCACAGGGAACCACTGAAAAGAGACTGGTCCCTTCTACTCGACACCCACCCTTCAGATATTTGTAAACATTAATAAGATCCCCTCTTGAGCTTCTCCAGACTAAAGAGCCCCAGGTGTCTCAGCCTTTCCTCACAATAAAGATGTTCCAGTCCCTCAATCATCCTCATAATCCTCCATTGGAGGATTATGTCCCTCTTGAACTGGGGAGACCAGAACTGGACACAAGACTCCAGATGTGGTCTCACTAGTGCAGAGTAGAGGGAGAGGAGAACCTCCCTTGACCTGCTGGCCACACTTTTCTTTATGCATCCCAGGATACCATTGGCCTTTCTGGCCACAAGGGCACATTGCTGTTCCATGGATAATTTATTGTCCACTGGGACTCCAAGGTCCTTCTCCATGGAGCTGCTTTCCATCGGTTCTACACCTAACCTGTACTGGTGCATGGGGTTATTCCTCCCAGGTGTAGGGCTCTACTCTTATCCTTGTTGAACTTCATTAGATTCACTATTGCCCAACTCTCCAGTCTGTCCAGATCTCGCTGGATGGCAGCACAGCTTTCCAGTGTATCAGCCACTCCTCCCAGTTTTGTATCATCAGCGAACTTGCTGAGGGTACGCTCTATCCCTTCATCCAGGGCATTGATGAAGATCTTGAATAAGGCTGGACCCAGTACTGACCCCTGGGAATGTTACTAGCTACAGGTCTCCAACTGGACTCCGCACTGCTGATCACGACCCTCTGAAGTTCACCTATACCTTTCTTGGGGGGTTGCCCTCTAAATCGTTCACTGAAATAATGTAGAAACCTGAAATAACCTTCCTTCTCTTTCTGCTAAAATCAGATCAATTCCTTCATTGCATGGTTCCTTGACAACTGCTTTGGCAGAAGGGAACTGTAGTCTGCCTCCATGCCCACGAAGACCATTTTCTTTTTAGCCTTGAAACTCCAATTAAGGGCTAGGAAGCACTCTGCTGCTTCAGAATCACTCTGAAAATCCACTAACAAACAGAGACTTTTAACCCAATATTCAACAGAGCATGTTTCTACGGGCTGGTTGTAGTGATTTTTGAGTAAAAATTTATTTTCTATAATTAGAACAAACCCTGTGGCCTAAAGACAATTTCTGCATAAAACTGCACTGTATTATATTGCAGGTGTTTTGCATCTTTTCTTTCTTTTATCCTTGCTTTGGAATTTCAGTGCTAGTGTAGGAAGAAAATACTTGTGTGTTCTGGTATTTTGTGAACTCCTTATGTTGGGATTTTGATTTTGGATGGAAAGCAGAACAACTCCCCCCCCATAATCCATGAGGAATCAGTTAATGACCTGCTATGGCACCTGGACATTCACCACTCTATGGAGCCAGATAGGATCCACCTGAGAGTATTGAGGGAGATGGCAGAGGAGCTCACCAAGCTATGCTCCATCATTTATCAACAGTTTTGGCTAACAGGGGAGGTCCCAGGTGACTGGAGGCTTGCCAATGTGACACCCATCTACAAGAAGGGCCGGAAGGAGGATCTGAGGAACTACAGGCCTGTCAGCCTGACCTTGGTACCTGGAAAAATTATAGAGAGGATCTTCTTGAGTGAAGTCACATGTCAAGTGCAGGACAACCAGGGGATCAGGTCCAGCCAGCATGGGTTCAGGAAAGGCAGGTCCTGCTTGACCAACGTCATCTTGTTCTGTGACCAGGTGACCTGCCTAGTATGTGAGGGAAAGGTTGTGGACATTGTCTACGTGGACTTTAGTAGAGCCTTTGACACTGTCTCCCACAGCATTCCCCTAGAGAACCTAGTGGCTCATGGCATAGACAGGTGGACTCTTCAGTGGCTTAAAAACTGGCTGGCTGGCTGGGCCCAGAGTAGTAAACAGAGTTAAATCCAGTCTGTGTCTGGTCACCACTGGTGTCCCCTCAAGGCTCAGTTTTGGGGCCAGTCTTGTTCAATATCTTTATCAATGATCTAGATGAGGGGATTGAGTGCTTCACTTCCTCAGCAAGTTTGCAGATGACTTGTGGGAGTGCTGATCTGCAGAGGGAGCTGGACAGGTTGGATTGATGGGCCAAGGCCAATGGTATGAGGTTCAACAAGGCCAAGGGCTGGGTTCTGTGCTTGGATCATAGCAACCCCAGGCAATGCTACAGGCTTGGGGAGGATCGGCTGAAAAGCTGCCCATTGGAAAAGGACCTGGAAGTGCTGGTTGACACCCAGCTGAACATGAGGCAGCAGTGTGCCCAGGTGGCCAAGAAGGTCAATGGCATCCTGGCCTGTGTCAGAAATAGTGTGGCCAGCAGGAGAAGGGAAGGGATCATGCTCCTGTACTCAGCACTGGTGAGGCCACACCTCGAGTACTGTGTTCAGGTCTGGGTCCCTCACCACCAGAAAGACAGTGAGTTGCTGGAGCGAGTTCAGAAAAGGGCAGCCAAGCTGGTGAAGGGTCTGGAGAACAAGGCCTATGAGGAGAGGTGGAGGGATTTGCGTCTTGTTTAGTCTGGAGAAGAGGAGGCTGAGGGGAGACCTTATCACTCTCTACAACTACAACTAGGAGGTTGTAGTGAGGTGGGTGCAGCCTCTTCTCTCGAGTAAATAACAACAGGACTAGAGGAAATGGCCTGAAGTTGCACCAGGGGAGGTTTAGATTAGATAGTAGGAAGAATTTCTTTACTGAAAGAGTAGTCAGATGCTGGAACAGGCTGCCAGGGAGGTGGTGGAGTCACCATCCCTGGAGGTATTCAAACAATATGTAGATGAGACACTTCAGGACATGCTCTAGTGGGATAGTGAGGTGGGGTTTTTTTGTTTGGTGGTTGTTTTGTTTTTGGTTTTTTGTTTGGTTGGGGTTTTTTTTGGCTTTTTTTTTTTCTGTTGTTGATGGTTGGACATGGTGATCTTAGAGATCTTTTCCAACCATGACAATTCTGTGATTCTGCGATTGTTGAGAAAAAGGCCTTAAACAATAACCCCATTTCAACTTACTAACTTTTCATCCTGAGGGCAATTTAAGGAAAACCTGAGCTCTGAAGAATTTGGAGACTTGCTGATGCTGATGTGTCAGAAAGTCCATGCTGTAAAATGAGAATCATGGATAATGCTTGCATTACGATGTTTCCACCTCCTTTAATTGACATTGCTGTGGATTTCCATTGCACTGGGCAGTCAGGATGCCTGCCAGAGTAGCAGGGTCCTCCATGAGAGTGCTGCGAGCTCCACCTCGTGGGTCTGTGTGTGTCAAGCTGCCCACGGCCAGTCACAGTCACGCAGCTTTCCAGCTTTGGTGGATGCTTACGAAATGAGATGCTGAACTGTCACTATTGCATATAGAAAAATAATAATTAAGGAATAGTAATACTTAAATATGATTGTAACAATACTTCGTTAGATGTCTTCTGGGACATTTTCAATCCCGTCAATGACAGCATCAAATATTAGGTGACAAAAAAACCACTTAACTTGCTTGTGCATATGCACACCATGTACGTTTAGTGCTTATGTGAATATAGAATGCCGAAGATGAACTGGATGTAAAAAACCTTGCTGCTCACATTTATCTAACAAAATGTCACTTTGTGTGCTATGAAATGGTGTACTGCCATGTGGCAGTAGCTGCTACATTTCTGGATGAAGACATCATCTAGGTCCCTTCTACATGTATTTCCTCAAAGGTTTTATCTGGGAGGTAGCAGAGGAGCTGGAAAACCTGGCTCTCTATCCTAGCTAAATTCATCCTGATGTGGTCTATTGCACCACTGTCCCTGTAGAAAAGAACAAGATACGTCCAGGCATTTGATCTGGGACACATAAGTGTGTTGCACAATCAGCAAAACCCACAGTCATGGGAAGAGTAGTGACTGTGTGATTTCAGTGTATCTATGTGTCTATGGAGGTTTCTGATGGATGGTCATCTATTTTTCTTATCTAACTGAAAGGCTGTAATAGCCAAGACATACTCGAAAAGATGAGGGAAAGCTTTGGGTTTTTTCTTCCACTCCTGCAACCTGGAATATGTTTAGCATAACTTTTCAGCTTTGTTGATTATTTGAAATAAAAGTTACATGTGACAAGGAGGGTGTTTATGTCTTTGCAGTTTTATTGTAGCAACACATAAGATCCCTGAGAAAATCAGAATCTGAATAAAATATTAATATGTAGCAAATGCTTTCTATATGTTGTGGGGCTTTAAATAAGGTTAATGAGCAGTGTGAGGGGTTGGTTTTTGTTGTTTCCATAAAGAAAAAATTAGATTCCTGAAAATTGATGTTCTGTGCCATCAGAACTGAACTTGAAGTGGAACAGAATTGTGATGTAATATTTTTAACCTTAACTTACAAAATAGAGAACAGGAAAAATATGTACAAAATAGTTATGAAGCAATATAATTGTATATTTAAATGGGAAATTAGTATTAAAATTAACATTATATATAAATATTGCAGTTAAGCTTTCATAGTAATCCATGTTGGCTTTATTTAGAAGTTAGAACGTTCTCCAGCTGTACTTCAAAGAAGCCCACCAGAACCTTTAAAAAAAATTAACTTCCATGATACAATACACTTCCATATTTCTAGGGTTTGTTTTGTTTTGTTTTGTTGTTTTGTTTTTTAAATGCCTCCATGGATGGCGACTCCCCACTGCACTGGGCAGGCCATTCCAATGTTTGACAACACTTTCAGTGAAGAAATGTTTCCTAATATGCAGCCTAAACCTCCCCTGGTGCAGCTTGCATCCATTCCCTCTGGTTCTGTCACACGTCACCAGGGAGAAGAGGCTGTACACCCTCCTTGCTCCAACCTCCTTTCACCTAGTTGTAGAGCGATAAGGTCTCCCCTCAGCCTCCTCTTCTCCAGACTAAACAACCCCAGCTCCCTCAGCCGCTCCTCACACTACTTGTGCTCTAGGCCTTTCATGAGCCTCGTTGTCCTTTTCTGGACACTCTCCAGCACTTCTATGTGTTTCTTATAGAGAGGGGCCCAGAACTGAATGTAATATTCAAGGAGTGGCCTCACCAGTGCCGAGTACAGGGGGATGATCACCTCCCTATTCCTGGTGGCCACAGTGTTTCTAATACAAATCAGGATGCCACTGGACATCTTGGCCACCTGTCCACACTGCTGACTCATATTTAGTCAACTGTCAGTCAATACCCCCAGGTCCTTTTTGTTTTGTAGATAGGTACTTGAGCCATGAAATGCCAAGGGCTGCACTTAAAAGCCTTTATACTTACTCATGTACTGAACAACTATACATTGTCTTAGTCTATTAACACAGGTAAAAGTAGGACTGGAGGTCAGCATGGCAGAACTGATATGAGCTGTATTTCTCCAGGCTAGAGAGCGGCAACCCTGGGGAAGCCTTTGCATCCTCTGGACCAGATCATTGTCTCTTATAAGTCCTGATTTGCTCTCTTGTAGCACTTCTGATTTTTTGAGATTGTCTCTCTGCATCTATGCATTAAAATAAACTTTGAGGGCAATCTCATCAGCCTCTCTCTCTTTTGGATGTGCTTTGGAAATAGGCTGAATAGATCATGGAAAAAGTAAAGTATTGCTTTTAAAGTGCATTACTGCTTCACAGTAGTCTTTCCTCCAGACAGAGCAGGATCTGTGATGATAGCAGGGGAAAATTACCTGTGTTCTATTCAGACAGAAGAACAAGCCATCTGACTTGGAGTTGAATCTGACATTTAATCTTCTTATCCACAGAAGGTGGTTTTCTTTTGCACAATTAAGTTTCTTTTGCAATACCATGGCTTGAGAGGCTTTTCGGGGCTTTGTTTATCCTGCCTTTAGAGAAGTGATCTATGCCCTGTTTCTTATAAATTTTTCCTTGTGCTCAGTTATGACAGATATTCCTTTGAATTGACTGTATAAAAATACTGTAGCAGCAGAGCAGAGCAAAGATCTAACTGTATTTATGTCTATATTCTGCCTTTAAACATGAACAGCTGTGCATACATTCATCTCTCTCATGTCTGACTCTGCTGCCATCCAGAACCTTTTCCTTTTTAATAAACAAATGTTTCCTTCTTTAATCGGTGTGGTTTATCTCTGTTCCCCTAACAGAATTTTCTTGTCTGCATATGTTTCTCAAATCTTATTTGTATAATTAAACAAAGCATGCAGTAAGGAGAACCCGTGCTGTAAAAGGGAGAGAGCTACTCTCTCTTCAAGTAGCTGAAATAAAACAAGCTATTTCTGTCTTGCACACCATTAGTATTTTGTTTTGGAAAGCAAAACCCTACATTTATGAATACTGAAAGACTCTTTTTGAAATCACTGTATGGACTTATTTTACAGTATGATTTAGAGAAGCAAGGAACGTTCAAGGAGAGCTCATGAATTATCTATATGCAAAAGGCTAGAGAGATTTGTAGCAGCAGCATATATTTATGCCTTGTGGCATGAAATCCTTTTTTGCACTTTAGTTGTCTCTGGACATCATTTATTGATGACATTCATGGTCAGTTCATCATTATTCATGATTTTTTTCATGTTCCTCTGGAAGCTGGAATAATTAAAAATGTAATTGCACAGAACATAAATTGAAATTTGTGCTTGTAAAATCAGAAGGCAGAAAGGTTTTTTTAATGCTTTGTATTTAAAATGTCTAACAGAAAAGGCTTCTTGTAAAAAGTAACACTTCAGTAAAGAAAACAGCAGCCCATCTAGTATTTGTGTTCCTGGAAGGTCTGCAACTCAGACAGGGCTAAGAAAGCTGCCACAAGCAGCCCCTTTCATCAGGGCTTACAAGTTATTTAACTAAGGATTCATTTGCCCTTCAATTACTGTTTTCTGTCTCAGGTAAGTGACTCTGTCCCCAGTTCCTTACCTAAATTCCTGCTTGTAGCTTCTGAGAAAGGAGGGAAATGAGGAGTAACTTCATAGTTGTTATGTCAAAGGGAAAACACACAACCTCCGTGCTAACATAAAAGTAGTACTAGAAAGTGCACAGAGGGAAAAAAAAAAAGATATAATTTTGCTTCTAAAAGCCTCCTTTCACTTCCATGCAAGGATTAGAGATTCATTGCTGCTCTTTCTTATGTGGCCAGATATATTTTTCCTATTACGCTGCCAAATATTTACTCAGACACATTATTTTGAAACAAATCTAAGGAGAATATAGATGGTCTGGCATACGAGGGAGATTTTCTTTGAATTGGAAGTACACCTTCCTGCAATGTGTTTGCTTGGCCAGCTGTCGACAGCATTGCTTCACATGAAATTCAACATTCAGAACATTTTCAAAGCAGAAAAGGAAGTGAACTCCAGAGCACTGTTTCCAGCAGTAACTTACACCCCAGTTTAAGCAGAGGGACAGGGAGGGCTTTATCTCTAAAACTGAAACAAGCTTTTGGCTACCTGAAAATCTTACCTAGACCATAATCAAACAAAAAAAACCAACCCAACAACCAAACACCTTTGTTATCAGTGTTGTGTTGTTACTGTTGTAAGAATCATAAAATTTTAATTAAAAAAACCCAAACCCTATAGGCAATTACATGCTGTGTAGCATCATGTTTTCTCTGTGTGTTTTGTTCCACGCATCACAATTGTTTCATATCTTTGGATGAGCCTGACTTTTCTAAAAAGGGCAACATATAAAATGTTTCCTTTCTGTTTTATTCGCTGAAAAAAGTGAGGTCGCATATTTTAATACTATTGCCCTAGAAACACACATTCAACTAATTGTGTATTTAAATATTTCTACCCACACCACACACACACTGCTCATCAAGCCTGTGGTGTTTTCTGTGTCAGAAGGCAGAAGTTGGCACAAGCATAAAAAGAAACTTGGCAAAGTTTTTTGCTTTTTTTTGGTAACGTGGTACATTACAAAAAAATTTATATGAATTAGTGTGACCACTGTTCAACACAACAAAAGGCTTCTGGCTCTGATCCCACAAATTGCCATACCAGGATGTATTTCTAGCCCTTCACTGAATCCCAATAATATGTGTGTAATTCTGTGCTGGTGCATGGATCTAGTGTGGGGATCTGGTTCCCTGTGTTCTAAACCTCAGGCTGTGGGTTTTTTGATGTTTGTTCCTGACCATGTGTCTTCCTCTAGTATTTTGGCCAGGACAAAGCACATGGTTATTTTTCAAAATATGCTGTTGTTAACAGGAAAAGAGGAGAAATGGTGTAACACAGTAAATCTTGTGGGTTGCTGTTTAAACTTTCTGTCTAATTAGAAAAAGGTAGTTAAATTCCTCACTGCTACATAATAATTAAGCATTCTGAAAGCAGAATTTTCATGCACATCTGAGGGTATATTTTGCTTTAAAGGTATATCTAGGTTGTATATTGTGCTGCTAATTCACATTGCCTTTACCATATGAACTAAAACTGAACAATATGATTAGTGCCATGCCACATATGAGCTAAAAGTACCAGAATATTAAATATGATGACATGGAAATGATCTCTTGGCATGCAGGAGACAGACTGTCATCCCTACATAGCTGCAGCTAACCTAAGTCTTCTTCCTAAAAAGAGAGTGCTTCTAAATGCTGTTTTATAGAACATGTTAAAGAATCTCCCTTGCATATATAAATCCCCTGCTTTTCAGCTGTGAAGTGATTTAGTTTTCCACACTCACTTGCTTGACCCAGTCCTTGCTCCAGTGATACTGTGTCGGTCCTTTGTCATCAGAAAAGAGCTCATCCATGAGCTATGAAGGAGGGAGCTGCTTCCATCCAGCATGGACTTCAGTGTAGAGCTCATGCCCTAGCATTACCTCAAAGCAATATGGTAGCTGGTTCCCTGGAAAAGTCTTCTGTCAATCTCATAACTAAGCTCTATTTCTTTCTTCAGGTGCCGCCAAAAGAGCCTGGACATCCTATATGTGACTGTGGCTTGCATGACATGTCAGGGCACCTCTGAGACTCAGCACTGGGGCATGTTCTGTGTTCTGCTAAGGACAGATCTCCTTCTGGTCTGCTGAAGTTCAGGAGCCACCTGTGTGCCACCTATTGGAAACAGTAAGATAAAGCAAATACGTAATATGTCTTCTTCAAATCTCCAATTGTCTGGTTTAGGGTTCTTGGCTGTTCTCGGCATCTATCACTTGTATTAAAATTCACAGGTTCATTACAGTAATAACAAGAGGCACCAGCTGACATCAGTGGTCTATTTTATGATGTCCTGTACAACCAGAGGCCTCGAGGCAGGAGGGCTGGACAATGAAAGCCGTAAGATGCTGTTAAAAACTGGGAAATAATCTGATGATTTCTGTCCAGCTCCCTGCATACCTGCATTAGAGTAAAACGTACTTCTCAACAAGAACATGTGACTCTCAATCCAGACAAGAAATATTAAACAGCTCTTGCCAGGCATCAAATACAATCTTGCCTTTGTGGCTACATATACCCTACTAGGTAGTGGCACAACACAGTTCACCTCCATACGTCTACAGGTATATAAATCCCTGCTCTGAGATAGGGAACTCTGCTTACTGCAGGGAGCCTCTGGCTTAAGCTGCTCTGAAACGTGTCCACACACTGTCTGGAGAGCAGTGCAGGCCAAAACAGCACCAAGAAACATGGTGACAATTTAATGCCACAATCAGTGAGGCAGAGGTCAAGCCATGCGCCAGCCCTGTTTAATTTACTGGCCCTGGAGCAGCCCTGAGCCTGAGAGTGAAGAGACCTTCTTCATCCCCCTCACACATAGCTTACACTCCTCGCCTCTACTGCAGAGCATCATTCCTATTGACATTTGCTGCAAAAAACTTTAACACCCCCAGGTAGAGGAGATGTAGGGATGAACCACTTGCTGATGTATTCCCATGCATGGAGCTGTCATGATGGGTCACTATCGCCCTTCCCTTTCCTCATTAACAGCAATGCTAAATTGGATCACTAATTTTCTCTGGGTGCATTTTGAAGGAGGGGGATGCTCACTTGAGGAAAACATCTTGAATTTTTAAGGAGTTGCAAAAGACTCTGTAACTCTGGCAGACTGCAAGGGAGAGGAAATTTGTGGTTTTGAATGATATAAAGTGGCGCCAGCTCCTCTACATTTATTCCAGGGGAAATTTTATTAACAGTTGGGAAATACAATCTGACTCCAGATTTCTCTATCACAGACCTCTCAGATACAACATCCTCGGCTCACACAGCAGCATCAGGAGGACTGGCTGTGAGGCATCCATGGGCAGAGCTGGCACAGAGGGATTGCTGTACTGAGCCCATGCAGGCTTGACATTTCTCTTAGAAACCCACAGTGTGATGTGTTTGTTCGCTACAAACCTGTTTTGCTGTGCTGGGTCCTGTACAGTGGCCCTCAAGAGAACATGGTCCATATTTTGGTGAACATGGGCAGCGAGGGAGGAGTGCTACAACAGCTCTGTGAACAGGAGCCTGGAGCAGCACACTTACCCACATGGCTCCTTGCTGCTGAGCAGCTCTCCGACCGACTTGCGCTGGCTCAGGGTAGAAACCTGGGACAGTAGTTCACAAGTCAGGACTGGGGAACATCTGGTTCACATTTACCCAGAAAAGTTTGCATCAGACACCAACTGCTTGGTCTGATGGAGAGAGGGAGTATATTTCTCAAGCATCTTCAGACTAGGCACAGTTTCTGAACATGAAGCAATAAATTAGGGCTTAAGGAAACCATTTGAAATCAGATGGCTGAAACAGAGACATTCTCTGAGAAGACATAACTGTTTATGTTAGCAATCTGATTTCTCTTCCCCCTTTGTTGTGCCAACTTTTCTAAGAATCTGCATACAGCCTTTGGGAGAAATATTTAGCCTGCAAACAGAAAAGTTTGCTCAGCAGCACCGTAAAACTGCAGCTGCTCTAAAATGCTCATTTTACAGAATCATGTGCACTGACACCAGTGTAATATTTAGAGAAATCACTTCCTAGCTGTTTTCTTTAGCACATTGTGAACCTACAAGCTGAAATCAGGAGCATGCCAGATGTTACCCTAATGTCCCACAAGATGGTGACAAAATAATTCTGATTACACAACACTTTGATTTGTGGTACACACAGACTTAATGACTCCAAATACTTTTTTACCATCAGTTGCATTAAACTCTTCTTATATAACATACTTCGGGCATATTTTAATGGCTTACTCATTTGGCAGAGGTTCATTCTTTCAAGTACTTTGTTGATTATATTTTAAATTAACTTCAGGACTACATAGCGCGCTTCGGTCCTCCCACATTAGTAGTCACAAGTTCGCTAGAAGACGGAGAAGGAAAAGCACTTTCATTTCCTCTGATCCATCCCTTTGCCAGACTGCTTCCCCTTCCACCCTCCCTTTGTCCCTCTGTCCCTCCCTCCATCCCTCTGTCCCTCTGTCTGTATTTTTTGTGTGTGAGGTCTTATGGTCCATAAATTCTTTCCTTTCTGAATTAAGCATGACAAAAATGGCTTGGTAAATTAGGTATAAGAAAGGCGGCCACTGTAGAGCAGGTACATGATCTCCAGAGGCAAGGCTGAGGACAAACATGGTGGGGAAGAACTGACACTCCAGAAGCACAGAGTGGCTGGAAATCACCTCCCCTACTCTTGGCCCCCCAATAACATATTAGACTTTCTTTTTTTTAAGACTATGAACAGTTTTGGCCATTTGCTTTTTTCAGCAACCAAGTTGAGAAACTTAGAAGATGCTTGAACTGCAGGACTTGCCTCTTGAAAACTGAGCCCTAAAACTGGGCACAGGAGGTGGAGCAGACATCCCATTTTACAAACTGCTTGTCTTTTGGGTGCAAATGTATTGTTCAATATTAAGAACAGTTCCTTCCCCTTGTCTTATTGTTTTAGAAACAACAAGGGAGGCAAAGCCTTTTTTTAGCCTATCAAGGAACAATAGAAATATTCTGTAAATGCTAGCTGCTCATTTCAGTGAAGACAGGAGATCATTTTCTTAGATCAAATTACTCCAACCATTCAGGTTCCTGCAAAAGATTGTAAAGAAAATACATTCCCAGCTGTAGCTGTGGGTTTCTATCAATAGGTGGCAAGATCAGACTAGTTCTTTGGGTAAAACTTGAAAGCCATAGGATCGGATTTTCAAAGGTGTTTAGACATTTAATTCCGAGTTATTTAAATATGAATTTGGTGTCTAAATATTTTCCATTTCTGGCCAGAAATACCATTTCAAAATTAGTTATGCATTCAGGAGCCAATGTTAAATGCAAAGCTTGTGTGATAAAGCAAGGCTGGGTGGAGACACCCAGCTTGTTCTGAGCAAGCCTGTTTGGCTATCAGACGTGGTGCACCCACATGAGCATGGCAGCCTGTCCAGGAAAATCAGCCCTACTGAGGCATGTACTTAGATCATATTCAAAACCTCACCTCCCACCCTCAGCACTGCAAAGACATTTGCTGTGAATTTCTTTCCTATGGATTTTGGCCAGGGTCAACAAAGGCTTATTGCAGTGCATTTGTCATTTTTAATGCTACCACTGAGATTCAGCTGGATTTATTTGGTAATGTTTATCTCCTACCCTGGGAATGGGATGTAAGCAGTTGGAAAAGCACACTTTGATGACAGTCTAAGCGTCACCAAGTGAGATGGTTTGAACTCAGGAGCAGCCCCATCCTCAGCAGCAGTAGCCTAGTAGTACTTGGTGGGACTCAGTTTTCCCAGTTTAATTTGATTTTTAAGGGATTCTCTCCCTCTCCCTCCCCCTCTGTGTCTCTTTCTTCAAATGCCATGTAATCTCCATCCCAGACGTGCTCTGTGGCAAATTCACACACAGGTGCATCTTCATGTTGTACATTGTACCACACCTCCACTGTTGTCTGATGCTGCATTTGAAACCCCACAGAGGAGGAAACCCTGCCCTCCCCAGCCTACAAGGCCATGCTGAGCGAGTTCCTGCTGTCTACACCCACTTTCAGCAGGTTTTTACATATAAGCAAAGGAAATGATCACAAGGACAACCATACTTGTCTGGAAGTGGGCTGTTCACACTTGTATAATTTTCAAATAAGAAGCTGGATGCTTAAACCCATGTTCAACATATAAATAAACATGACCTAATTTTAAGCATCTGCCATTCCCATGGCCTTTGCAG
Organism: Actenoides lindsayi; assembly: GCA_025331215.1. Lineage (NCBI taxonomy): Eukaryota > Metazoa > Chordata > Aves > Coraciiformes > Alcedinidae > Actenoides > Actenoides lindsayi. Next base: position 109,611 of record WTSP01008322.1, read on the forward strand.
ACATTATTTAAATGTGCAAGCTTTGGCACCCAACTTGGAAAGGTTTGGCTTATGTTTCCAGAAGCCTGTAAGAAAGTTCATTTGTGTGCCATTATTTTAAAGGCATAAATACAGTGATCTGAAAGCAGGCCTGTGGGCTTACCCTCAGTCCTGGGCAAAGCATCGGAGTCACTGATCAAGAGTTCTCTTTGCAGGAGAATGCAATCAGCAATGCCAGTTGACATAGTTTTATGGAACACAGCTTTTGTCAAGCTCAGCTGGTATCATTTTTCAGGCTATTTTAACATGGATGTTTTGACAAAATCAGGTTGGTTGATAAAGATTTTAAGACTCATAAAACTTATTTAGGCTTTTGCAGGTCATTTAACACAATCGTGTTTTTTTTCATTGGCAGAAGCAACAAAAATGTAAGTGTAGAAGAGCAAGCAACCTCAGATGACAGTTTTTTCTAGTCAGACCCCACAGGGACTGTTTTTTGGCCCTATACAGCAATAAAGGTGAAAAATCATGAAGATATGAATGAAAAATGCCATGGAAAATGCAGAGCCTCACCCCTCCCTTGGACTAGATGATCTTTTGAGATCCCTTCCAACATGGGCTGTCCTATGATTCTGTGATTCTAATTTACAGGAATAGAGTGTATGATTTGTAATTGCTCAATTTATGAGTTTTTAAGACAATTATAGAGTAAAATTGGACTAGAATCAGGAAAAGATGTGAATGTCCTGAGTTCCATGTCACTGCTTTATCCAAAAATGTGGCTAAACATTTTTTGACCATTATTCCTTTCCCCCTCGTGAACAGCACAATACATAGTTCTCTCAGTTCCAGTGGAATCTATTCCTGATATCAGTTTCTTTCCACACAGGTGCTGCCCAAACTGGAAATTACTAATTAGATCAGAAGTGGAGGTCAATGACAGCCTGGGGGCGTGTATGAGCCGCTTTTGCAAACCAACAGGTAGCAGCAGTCCCTGGGGCCTGGGGAGTGATGGTGAGGGGAGCAGGAACAGGCTGAGGAATGGCAGATCTCTTCAGGACCCATGGTCCTAGAAGGATGTGTGGCAGTGGAATAAATGGTTCACAACCTTCGACTGCACTTTGCAGCCTGGTAAAGAAACCAGCCTCCTCCTCACTAGCTGGCAGGCTGGGAGTGAAATGCAGCCCCCTCCACTCCACAGCACCCCATACTGGTATGGGGATCTCTGTCAGAGGAAGGGAGGGTCAGGGACAGAAATGAAGGATGCTGTGATCTTTCTAACTCCCTGAGCAGGATCTGGCAGAGCTCTGCTGCCGGACCCCTTTGGCACGGCAGCAGTGCCATTCCCTCCATACATTTACAACTGAGCTCTGTCACCACTTCTGCTGCCTCCCTTGCCTTTCTTCTAAAGAAAAAAGTCTGCTTTCTGAAATTTCTGGAGCAAGATGTTCTCTGAAAGCTGCCTTTTGCTGATCCCACCCTGAAAACATGAAATGTTGCAGCATTTGGGAACACGCCTGAAGAAGAAAAGCTCAGTGCTGGATTAAAGCCATTTTTGGCAAAAGATTAAAGACGGTCTCTCTCACTCACTCACACAGACAAACAGGAAAAAAAGCTCTCAGGGGCACAATCAATTACAGTTCATATCTCTTTTGGGCTGTCAGAGATAGTCACTGGCACGGGCCCTGCTGGAGTGCAAACCCAAAAGGGATTTATAAAAACAAATCCTCAGCTGGTGTATACCTTGTATACCAGCATAGCCCACAGCAATTTGTAGAACAGGAGGAAGAAGACTAATATATATGATCATACACAAGCACAATGAATATTTTTCTCTTCACTGAATTTCCTCTGGCTTTCTCTAGTGAACTGACTGAAACAAAGGCTCTGCTGTTTCATGATGTTTATGAAAAGTTAAAGATCTTTGAAAATTTGACTCAGTACCAAGCAGGACAGACATAATTTTTGCACATAGCTGTATGTATAAAGGCAGATATGAATAGGAAATTCTGAAATTATTTAAGTTGGAAAACTGAATACGTGATAGGAAATGCAGACCTGCTGATTGTGTATGGTCTTGCCCATTCTGCTGCTGCTGGAAGTGGCTGTAAAACTAGACAGAGTATGGATAACAAACGCAAAGAGAAATCCTACTGGAAGGTAACCTGAAAAGTCACTAGACTTTCCCTGACAGAAACGACAGCACACATTTTATCAGTTACAACCGAGAAACACAGCTCAAGTGCAAATATTTGCAACCAACACAGAATTAAATATTTATTCTGTTATCAGGTGATCAGTGTTAGGTCATCGTGACAGCTGTGTAAATCTAGACTAATATGTCTATCGTGAATGATAAAGAGCTGTGCTGGGGTCTTGTAGGAAAATGCTGTGTTGATTTGATTTGGTTATACAAAACACTCAGAATTTTTCTGCAGGAATATGTGGGTTTAATGTTGGAGAAAGACTGAAAATAAGCTGGGCTGAAAAGCAGTGACTTCGGAGCCATCCTCATGCTTTGGGTGTGTTAGGAGCTGAGCTGTAAAAGTCCCATCCCTCAGGCTCCCAACAACAACCGCCTCAGCCCCTCTGGCTACAGATCAAAAAGACTATAAATGTTTAATAGATGCCAGAGTCCATGAGTCAGGCTGAGAAATGCCATGGGCCATTGTGAGGGGGATGAAGGTCTAGGCATCCCCTGTGTTCTGCCCTACTGGGATGCAGCAGCACATGCTCCTGTCCAGTGTCACCTCTTGGTGGTGCCAGCAGGGGCATATGAGGGGTCCTGGGTGAGGAACGCAACCTGGGCAAGGGTTTGCTTAGATGAGACCTGCCACTGACAGGGACATCCAAGCAGCCATGGCCAAAAATGCACCTCAGAGAAAGGTGCATGCCAGATGCATCCTCAGCCCATGGTTTTGAAATGGTTTCCTCCTGCATTATGGCTTACTCCTTCTGCTAAACACTGTCAAGAGCTTCGAGTGAGCAGAAATCACAGACTGCTCACAAATGTGTCAGAAGAGGGAGACTAAGAGTAATCAGTGATTCATCATGAGTTAACTGATGTGAGACAAAACCCAGGGTTTGTAAGGTACAGAGGAACTGACTTGTCAAAGCAACATAAAAAAATAGTTGAAATCCTCTGGATAAGTGTTGCCATCAATTACTCCAGCTTTTGGGCCAAAGTCCAAGGGCGGGCACAGTATTTCAGTCACTTCTATGAATACTTGCACCAGAGAAATCACAAAGTCTGTGCAAGTTATACAAAACTGTTAGACCATTATACCATAGTCCCCAAATCAATGTACAATGCTTGTGAAGGGACTTGTAAAGGATGCTCTTTGTGTGTCTTTGGGGCCCCTGTGTCTGCAGGGCCAGTGCAGCCTGTGATGCCAAATTCAGCTGTACATGACTGAGCAGACCCGGAGAGCACTAACATGCCACCTATGGCTCCGTTTGCCCATCATACCCAAATCTCTGAGGCTTTCCCAGCACTTTGGGGCTGTAGCCAGCAGGTAGTGCAGGGCTGTGCGATATTGTTCTCCATCTCCAGCCAGCTCCCTCCTTCTCCCTGCTCACCCCTTTCTCAAGCCTAATGGAAATGGCTTGCTTATTTATTTTGGTGTTGCATTTGATTTATCTCACACTTTTCTTTCATTTCAATTTTCATTTCTGGCCTCATTGTGGGTTTTTGCAATCCAAGTGCAGGGGTGATGTGTGTGGGTGCAGGGAGGGAAGTTTCAGAAATTGAGATCCCAGCTTGGGGGGAGAGCAGGGGACCCATCTTATCCAAGGGGGCCTGGGGAGCTGCTCTGGGTTTTAGGAGCCCAGGAGGCCATGACCAGGGTGGTAGAATCACAGTAATAAATAAAAAAATCAGTTTAAAGCTTCAACAAAGACAAGTTATGAGTGTAAATTAGAAGCCTAAATCCTACTTGACAGCTCTCAAGATCTGGGGCAATGATTTGAGCCACATGTCTGATTATAGTAATGGCATACTTAAAAGTTGCTTGTAACTAAGCTTAATCTTCACTGTACTCAGTACCTCGGTGTCTACAAAGGGCAATCACTGCATTATAAGCATGGACAGCTGGCGCAGGCAGAGGAGGCATTGGTCCAGGGAAAGGAGCAGGATCAGACCTTCTGGTTCTGAGCAGGAGCTGAAGGTTTCTGTGGTTATAGGGGAAGAGAGCGCCACTAAAGCAATTTACAGCCTAGTTTCTGGTGAGCAGACCTCTTCAAGGGCCATGGAGACATGGCTGAGCAGCCATTTCAAAAGCAGCCCGAGCTGTGCAATGCTTGGTGGGTCCTGTCACCCGTGTTACCCCTGCTCTGCAGGGCAGGACTTATTTACCCAGTCTGAATTGGGATGCCAGGGCCCTGTCAGTGGTTTCGGACATGCCTCTGTCCCAAAGAAGAGCTTGCAAAACTTCAGTCATTCAAATTTTCACTAATTGTTACTGATGGTTTGTATATGCAGGATTCAAACTCTGCTGGACATGCCACCTTTGGGCATCGCTTTTCATGCTATCACCACAGAGTTGTTGGGTTCAGAGAAGTTATTGAAAAAATATTTTTCTGAGGAATATAGAGGAGAAGACTTGGGGAGGGGGTGCTCAGTTTTGCTTGGGTTTTTTTTCTGTTTGGTTGGGTTTTTTTACCGTTTGTTGTGAAAAAATTTTAGCCATCTGTCTAACGGATATTAGTAAAGTGAAGACTATGTTAAAAATAAAGTGCCAGGTTGTCCTCTGCAGAAAGTTAATAAAAAGAAGGAAGTGAAAGACTGCTCATTATTTTTAATGACTTTGCTTTCCAGCAGAGTGCCTGTATCTCCCTGCCTTTACATTCTGCCTTATTTCAGTTCATTACGGCACATTCAACTACTCTGGAGAATGATGGCTTTGTTCTAAAGCACTGAATTTATCAAGAGGCCCATGGCCCAGCCTCACCAGGCTGCTAATCACAGCCCCCCTGCCAGGATGAGGATGCTGAGAAGAGCCTGCCTGATGCACAGTGAGATCAGCCAGGATGGCTGAGAGCTCTTTGGTGGGGAGAGCTGCGCTGGGCGCTAGTGCTGCTGAACACCATCCACAAAGCCACCGGTGTAGTCGATTAAGTGGTGCTTGGCGACTGCATGAATGTTTTCTGCATGCACATCTCTACATTTGTCTCTCCTACTGGCTCCACTTGACATGAACATCTCATTCCCTGTCAACAGATATTGCTTTATTAACTTTAAAATATAGGACACATTTTGCAGTTCAGGAGATGAAGATTCATGAGTGTGCGGTTCAGTGCACAGTACCAAGAAAAGCACCCAGAACATTCAGCTAAATCTGCAAGCTCCTTGCAAGAGGCAGACAGCAGGTAGCAATGCCAAAAGCAGAAGCTGCATTTCTGGATTTGAGATCCAATGGATTTCTCAGCAAACTTACTTGCAAAAATCCATGTTCTGATTCTCTTAATCTAAAACCCTTCTGCTACGTGCTTTGCATAATTCATGTCCCACATTACAGCCAGGTTTCTCTAGCACTACAGTTACAGTGATTTGTTTGGAAAGAAGATGCACATTTTCTAGGGCTCAGTGGAATCACCAAAAAGGGGTCTACAGCCAGGCCCCATGGTCTTTCAAGGTTTGTTTTCTTACAGTTCCTCAAACTCATTTGCCAGAAGATTCTGTTGTCATGGTCTGCCTCCTGTTCTTGCATGTTGATCATTGTGGCCCTGCAGCAAAGGCTTTATCATGCATCTCATATGTAACATGAGGTAAAAGTCCTAAATGCCATGGAGAAGCCACTGCATGGCTTGGGGCAGTGGCAGAGGATGCAGGGAGACCTCCCACAGCTGTACTCACAGCTCAAATGCCTCCCTGATTTTGTCCATGTTTTTCTGTAGCTGTTGCTCCTGATCTCAGCTGCCACTTCTGGGGGTACAGAGGCTCAGAGGAAGCTGAATTTGGGCAGTTTATTAGCCCAAAGACCGTCCAACGCAAATGATGCTCTGTTGGGACAATGAACCTCAACACCAGTATGGTCAATGGGAGGAGGATCAGCTTTTCCTGGGGTTGGGGCGAGAGTTGGATGGGAAGGCAATGTGCTCATTTGTTAAATTCTAGGCATGGCAGGCTGGCTGATATTTTGAATTTACTTACCTTTTAACACGGAATAAAGTCAAAACTCATCAATGTTGGCAAGCCACATTTTTCTCCTATCTGAATCCAGGAAATGAAAACCACGACCAGAAGTGTAGTCCCCTTGTCTAAACACTGGCATGCTGGTGTTTAAAAAAAAGGACTCCACCGTGAGTCTTTCCAATTGCCTGTAGAATGAAACAAGAGCTTCAGCCAGGGAGGAAAATGAGCCTGTTCCTGCATGGAAACTCAGCACAGTCAGGCAGAGAATTCTGGGGGATGGAGGGTGGTGTTTGCTTGTTTTCCAGCCCTACCAGACACCAAACTTGGCTGTACCCTGACAAGATGCTGCAAAGCACTCTTCTGCAGTAAGTTAGCAAGAGAAATATTTGATAGATGTCTACTGGCAAGCTAATTAAAAGAGAAGGGATTCACTGGATTGCAGGAAAAACAAAGGAAGGAAATAAAAATGTTCAAGCAGATCATTTAAAGTCCTCATCCTGGGAGAGGGGGAGCAACTGGTTTCATTTCCCAGAGGCTAATCCTGCTCTAATTGACTTGTTATTGGAGTCTGAAGGAAAACAATCTGTGTGGCCAATGGGGAAGGCGTGATTGCGGCTGCTGTGGGGGGACACACGGGGAGACAATAGGTCACAGTGTGTGAAGTGACACGGGATAACATTGGTCACGTGCAGATCTCAGTGGCATAAGAGCTCTAACTGGGCACAGTGGTTAACATTATGCTGTGGATGGGGAGCACTGAGAACAGGCTCATGATTCATTTTAACTCAGTGATTTCAAATGCATTAGTCTTCTGTGAGAAAAAGCTCAGCCTCTTCAAAAACTCGGACCAGACAACCAGTGATCACACATTACAATGTGGTAGCTATGCTACAAAAACCAAACTATATATTTACAAGCCAAAGTCAGGACAGTGAGAGGCAATGCTATGCATGTTATATGAAAGAGCTTTAAGGGCAAAGATGCATCAAAATACAGTAAGTCTGGGAGCTGAGCAAAAGCTGAGGAGATTTGCATTTTTCAGCATTGGGAAAATCTGTTGTGCTTTCCATTAACACTGGGAAATTGTTTTGAGTCCCTAGTTTACATAATTAAAATACATAGTTAGAAAGGAATTCAAATTTGGGCTAAATTACACTGTGGAAACTAAGTTCAGTTTTGATCATTTTGCTTGACAAGGACTTTTTGGTATTAGAAAGGTACTGAAGAGATACTGTTACTAAAATAAGAACTATTATGGAAAGCCTAAGGGATACAATTCATTATCCAGATAAACTTTCAAATAAGCAGACATAAATGCATGCTAAATTACAATAAAATTCCTGTGGAATTACATATTTCTTCCATAATAGGCCAGATGATCTCATCTCATGAATGTTATTACTGTGACTACCAAGGCTCTCCAGGGAAGTTCAGAAGACACGGTGGGTTTTAAGTATGGTTAGATAGTGTGAATGTATGGAAAAACAAAGAAATCTGACTTGGAAGAGGAAAATCCAGCAAACAGAACAACTGTGTAGAAAAAGACCTTCTGCTTCCTCAGACAAATTTTAATCTATGAAATATTTTCCTTCCATTTCAGGTGGAAATGTCTTTTTTCCAGAAGGACTTGAAGGGGATGAGCAAGTGTTGAAACAGGTGACGATGTGAAGATCCCATCAGATATTTGATTAATAGCTGTGGTTTGAAAAGGAAGGCTTAAAATTCTAGTACACTCTGTTGGACCAGGTTTTCTGAGATTCTGGGCCAGACTTTCCAAGTAGGGTTTTTGTTTGAGTGTTTCCAATGGGAAACCAGTAAAAAAAGACTAGCCTAAAGTTAGCAGGCCAGAAGCATTCTACACTGCTGGACTATATGTAGTCCAGGAGACAACCATTGCTAAGTAAGGGACTCATTGGAAAGCAAAGAGCCAAGGCACAATGCTCAAGTCTGCAGGTTCACCTGGTATACAGCTATTGGGACACAAAAAGTTAGAATTGCTCCTCTCTGAAGATGGAAAGTGAAATGTGTCATCCAGCTGAGGGCAGGGACTCATTTCACTCCACTGGTTTGAAGTGGGAACACTTGCCAACTGTCCTGGTTTGAGTGAAAACAGACCTAATTCTGTTTAGTAATTTTACTTTTCAGCTCAGTTCTTCTAATTAACTG